>JAKSZP010017465.1:0-86869 GCA_022478985.1 Massospora cicadina
ACATAATTTTAGCCATAGACCACTTGGCTAAATGGGTTGAGGCTAAGGCTATTCGGATTTGGAGCAGCAACCACTCCAAGTTTGTACTTGAAAACATCACCCATAAACATAGATGTCCCCGGGCTATTCTGACTGTAACAGAACCAACTTAACTGCCAATGTCCTTGCCAAGATCAACCAACTAATGGGAGTACGAGGTGTGCTTGATGCTCCCTATCACCCAAAAACTAATGAGACTGTTGAGCACGTAAATGGGATGTTAGTGAGCATTATCCGGAAATCAACCTTGGCCAAACCATCTAAATGGAGTACTTATCTAAGTTCAGCAGGCTTCGCCTACAATATCTCATACCATTCATCAACCAGGATGTCTACAAATCAAGTATAATATGATAGACACCTGGCTCTACCAACGCTGCTATATTCAGCCCTAGAGGATCCTGGCGAAAACACTTACCCTCAGTACGTTGAGAAGCTTGCAGATGCCTTAATCAAATTACAAACTCAAGACTTTGACAACAGTTTTGCCGAGAAAAAAGCCCATCAAAAGGACTTAGAGAATCACTATACACTGGCCAAATTTGAAGTTAATGATGAAGTTCTATCTTGCAACACCCACGGATCAGGCCAAATGTAAAAGTTAGATTGCATCTGGGTCAGGACATTCCAAGTGATTGAGAAAACGTCTAAGTTCATATACACAATCAAGGATATTAGGACTGGCCATATTTACAACCAAGTCCACGCAAAATTCTAAGAAGGTCTAATAAGCGGGCTAATTAAGAAAGGAAAAAGTTGAAAAAAACACAAAACCAAAACCAAAAAACAAAAACAAAAACAAAAATTCAAAGTAGTTTTATTCTAATTAATATTTTAGTTCACACTTGAAGTAGGGGAGAGGATCCAACTTCAGTCTCAACGGGCATTTGGGCCATCATACTTCAGACTCATTGGCTGTTCCAGCTGAAGTTACCTAAAAGAAAAACCAAATCCATTCTCAGGCATTCAGGCTGATGATAAAGAACCAACTTAGGATAATTGGGAACTTAGGGCTTATGTTCAAGTCAAGAGGGGGAAAATGTCAGATTCTGGTGGTTGACTCAAAAATAAAACTTCAACAACCATCAAATCAAGCCAATTACCCTTTCAACGCTTGATCTAACACCTATATTCAAAGCCTATTGCAATCATACAATTTGGGCAAAAAATCTCAATGATAATTTGATCAAGTACTTTATCAGAGCACTAGGCCTGATTATGATCGCATATTATGGCTGATTTCCTATGCATCAAATCTCAGCAATTGGTCCCAATTATCAGGAACACAATCAACTTAAGCATATACAAATTTATTTGGGGACAACCCAAAGTTAACTTCTGAAAATCCCATGGACTTCAGGTTAACAAAAAACTTGTTCAATTTCCTGCCTTAGGGTGAAATTCATATGTCAATCTGCATAATCAGCATGATAGCACTTGCGTGGACTGCCTGAAAGGGGTTACCTAATGCTATCAAGGAAGATGCCTGATGACGTCCCAATTAAGGGTGCATCATTTACCTCAATTGATGCCAAAGTTTCACAAAAGGTTTATTTTATTAGCAGTATGACGAGACTGAAATCCTGGAGATCTTAGAACAATTTTTCATGCTTTTATCGCAATTTTGTACCTGAAATCCTCCCGATTTTGATAGTATTTTGCCAACAATGAACTCTAGAAGTGGTTTTAGTCATAGAACTGAGGTGGTAAAATAGCTTTTCGAAATGTTGTGCTGGAATATGGCCAGGAGATGCCCTAGTGGCATAAATACTGGAGCCTGGCCTAATGAACGTTGTCTAATAAATAGCTTCTAATAAAAGTTATATTTATCTTATCCCTTTCCTGGTTTTTATCTTAATCCTAACCTTGGAGAAGTGTCAGCAAAAGGGAAGGACAAAATTTCCAGTCTGTATCAAATCCTACCTAAGAAGAATTTTCAAATACAGGAAAAGTACGCCCTAAATAGGATGGAAGAGTTGAGGCAAGTTTAATAGCCTAGTGAGTTGTTGAACAGTCCAAATACCATAAACTACAGGCACTATCAAAGATCACCCATTGGGACTTTAGCCCAAATAGACATGCAGGATGACAATTTTTTAAGTGAGAGATACTCGGATTTTTATAGTCAGCTGCCCTCAAACGCTCCACCACCTGCTGATGGTGTACTACATGGGACTCATTATCATGTGTGAACACCAGAATATCATCCATGTAAGCTACCGCGCATAACCCAGTAGATCCCCCTTTACCACATCAATAAGTCGTTGAAAGATAGCAGGGTATTAAGCCAAAGGGCATAACCCAAAATAAGAAAATTCCTTTTCTGGTACAAAATGCGGTTAACCACACCTGCCCTTCTTGATCCAGATCTGATTGGATGCACTTAAGCAATCTATTATAAAGAAAACTCTAGCCTTCTACTCATATCGTATAATCTGTGAGTACAGTGGGATGGGATGCAAGTATGGTAGTGTGACGTTGTTGAGATTTAAATAATCTATGTATGAACGTAAGGTACCATCAGCCTTCTCCACAAAGAGAAGTGGGTAACATACAGGGGAGGCTTTCTGAAAAATCGCGCCCTTGGCTAACTGCCCCTTAACCCACACATCTAATGCTGTTTCCTCCCATATAGTCAAAGGTAAGATTTGAGAAGATATACACATCATATCAATGGTGAGCTTGAACTCATAATAAAACTTTGAATGAGCTGGTAGTACTCTGGCAAAAGCCACATCAAACGAAGACTATAACCTCCAAGCAGGAAGGTAAGAGAACCTCCAAAGTGGGCTTTAGCAATGGCACAAGACTTAATGTGCGGATATTGGGCAAGTGGGGCAGATTGCCCTAAGAGTTTGCTTTGGCTAAAGGGACTACTAATTCATGACCATTCTTCAAAGTTAAGGACAAGGTATTGCCTTTCAAGTTGGTTCTGATGTCAAACTATCGCCACCATTCTACACCCAAAATGATGAGGTATGTCAGGATTCTTCCTTTATTGTGGGAAGCCCTGGCTAGGAGTTGCAACCCACCTACGGGCAGATGCTGTATTGGGCTCCCCATTAACTTGGGGGTAAGCCCAATCTAAAGTATTGTGGATCGACTTGATAATTAATTTAGTAGTAAATTTGGCACCAGCTCTAATGCCGAGGATGCCAACCAATCAATCAGGCTGTGGGGAATTGCCATCTGATGTTGACCCAATCAAGTTACCCTTTTGGGAGAACTAGCGACTAATGCCAAAAATGCTCCCACCCCATGTATTTTTTATTTTCCCATAGCTTTAGCAATCATTGCCAAATCCACCAGTTCCCAATCCATTGAGGTCATATAAATACCTCGAGGATCAATCTAATAAAAATACCATTTCTCAAGAAACTCCTTTCCGTTTTTAGCTTTACTTTGGTCCTTAATGGCCTCTTAACTTGCTGTGGGCTTTGGGGCCCTGATTGATAGGGGCTAGGTTGGAGTTCCTCCCCCAAAGTCCCAACAGTGGTGCTCACTACAGGGGCACCTGAGTTCTCAGCAAGAGCTAAGATCAGAAGGAGGATGGGTGATCCCTGGCTTCTGACCCAAGAGGGAAAGCCAGGATAGGGGGGCTAATGTCCCCCAAAACTAGCCTGGGCGACCAAGCCCAGGTTACCAGGGTGTCACCCCGATGCTGGCCCTTATGCTGATGCCAGCCCCTGCACCAATGCCAGCCTTAGCGCTGATGCCTAGTATCAACCCTGATGCTGGGACCTCCTCCTAATACTGGCCCCAGTGCCGATTCCAGGTGCTGATCCCAATGCCAGCCCCAGTGCTGATGCTAACTCATACTCCAATGCTGGGGCCACTCCCCAATAATGCTTGCCAGATCCTGCCTTTGAGTCCACGCCAGCTACCTTGGCCCATTCCTCCCTGCTGCCTGGATCTGGTGCTCCTGCCTTGGCTTTGACTCCTAATTGAGACTTAAGGAGGCTCTGTCAGGATTCCCTCTTTATTGGGGGAAGCCCCGACTAGGGGTCATGGCCCACCTATTGTGGGAAGCCAGATTTGGCTCCACATTAACTTGGGGAAAGCCCAATCTATAGTATTGGGGATTAGCCCCAATAATTAATTTAGAAGTAAATTTGGCACTGGCAACTAATGATGAGGATGCTGACCAATCAATCAGGCCATGGGGAATTATCATCCAACATCAACCCAATCAATTAACCCTTTTGGGAGCAAAGGTGACTAATGCCAAGGACGCTCCCACCCCCATGTATTTTTATTTTCCCTTGGTTTCAGCAATGTCAAATACACCCATTCCCGATCCATTGAGGTGATATAAATACCTCAAGGATCAATTTAATAAAATTACTGTTTCTCACAATCTCCTTTCCATTTTAGCTTTACTTTTGGCCTTAATGGCCACTTAACTCGCTAAGGGCTTTGGGGCCCTGATTGATAGGGGCCAGGTTGGAGTTCCTCCCCTGAAGTCCCAACAGGGTACAACAGGTTTTGATAGCTTGGAAAAGTTTAGCCAAATTATATTTGTTAACTTGATAATCCACTAAGCCCATAATTTTAGAGTTGGAATACTTTGGGAAGCCCCTCCACTGCCATACCTCCTAACAAGTAAATCAGCTCAAGGCAGTCAGCTAGGTCTTGCTAAATAAAATTCTCAGAGGCTCCTGTATTTAGCAAATAGTCCTGCTGATTTTCCCTAAAGGTGATGAAAGGGTATCAGTCAACAAAAAATATCCTGAATTGTTTTTATTTATAGCAGACAACGCCATCACTCGACCATAAAAATTATCTTCAGTCATAAACATGCCTCTAAAGTACGTCTCTGCATCATATAATGGAGATAAATATTTGTCAAACTTACTACTGAGTCACATATCCTACCATAATCTCAGAAATTGCATAAGCACTTTTATATTTAAGAAATAACACCTTTTCCACCTACTGTGTTCTGAAAATCATGGTAGTGGCCAAACGTGGGTTATCTGGGGTGATTTTTTATACTGAAATGGGCTCCATATCTGAGCCATAAGAGAAGATATTGTGATCATTTTCATATAAGAAAACATTGTTATAAATCGCGTTTTGGGCTGCCAATGACCCCCTACCCATTTTGGAGACGGGTTGTGCATCGTTATCCTAAGCCATCAACACCAGGCCCTTCATCAATGATCCTGTATGCACCATCTGAATGTGATGCTGAGGAAAAAACATTTTATTTGTATAAATTTTATGAATTTTGGTGGAAAGTTAGGGAATCACTACTCCCAGATCACAAAGCGTCTGTATCCACCATGTACAAGCAAGAAGGGTGGGTGTTGGTTCTCGGCGTCTAGGCTCAATTCTGCTGAGTCAGTTTGCACAGGGTATTAGCCACTGAGTAACCAAATCAGATGATATGAGGATTGCCGACTTCTTAATAAACTTGATAAACTAAATATGGAGCTATCACCCCTTATTTTAACCTTTATTTTAATTTAAATCGCAGACTTATCTGCAATCACCTATCACCCAGAAAAGACCACCTCTTCAATCTTCCATGTGACTCTTTATATCTCATTTCCCCAAGCCATATGCATCCTCAGCTTAGTAAACTTCTATCCTTCTTCCCTTTTTCTAAATACCCTAGTTTGTATCAATTCTCAGCATAAATCCTCTCAATTCGCCAAGTGGTCATCATTTTGCTTGATTATAATTCATATACCTTTTTCCATAAATCTAGAGACTTGTATCAATTTCCCCTCTGATTCATTGGTATGGGTAGCATATCATCCAGTAATATCAACTTCCTGACATTACCCCCCCTTTGGCTGACAATAGGCTTCTACTGTTTATAGCACAGAGGAACTTTGCGTGGACTTGGTTGATAATCTGACCCCAGAGGGTTCCTTAATAGTGTGGACATCAAGGCCAGTCTTCTCAATTATCTTGAATGGCCCAGCCCAGATGTTGGAAAGCTTGTTTTTCAGCCTAAATCCGTGCTGGTCGTGGAATAAAACGTGATCCCTCAAAGAGAACAGTGGAAGTCCGCTCCATCTCTTCTGATTGGCTTCCTAATCATGAATATTCTTGGCCAAACTGGTGGAGTAAGCTTCCATTTGCAGTTTGAACAATGTATCCGTAAGGATCTTCAGATATCGCTGGGGATCCACACCACCAGTGTCCTCCACACATGACTAAAGCAAGGCGGTCAGAGCCAGATGGCGACCATACTGCAGCTGAAACGGGCTCTTACCGGTGGACAAATGATAGCTGGTAATATATGTGGATACAGCAGTAGGTAGAAGGGAGCTCCATTCTGAGGGCTGATCCTTTACCAATTTGCATAGTATGTTCACTAGGGTTACATTGACTCGCTCCACCATCCCATTCAATTCCAGATGATAGGGAATGGTCAAAACCCCGCGGATCACCATCAACTCATTCAACTTTGGCAAGATATGTGAGTTGAAGTTGGTTCCATTATCTTTCAGAATGAACTGTGGGCAGCCATGTCGCTGTATCAAACACTCCATAATAAACTTGGCATTGGTGATCGCGCCCAAGTCATTAATAGCCCTGGCCTACACCTATCGGGTCAAATGATTGATGGCATTAATTATATACTTGTATCAATTGGCGCTAGTTGGCAGAGGTCCCACTACATCAATGGAAGCAGGGTGCCAGGCGAACCAGGGTTTTACTAGCTGGTATGTGGTTTTCTTGTGGAAAGGCTTTTCCACTTGACACTGATGGCAAAAGCTAACCATTTCAAATATGTCATAATGCATTCTCTCCCAGTAGTATTGGGGTCGAAAAAGCTCCAGCGTTTTCCACAATCCTCCATGTCCTACAGCCCGATGAGCATCCATAATAATTGAGGGTCTAGCTGAAGGCCTAGGGAAACTCAACGTCGTGTCTCTGATCCGCTTATATAGTTTATCCCCACATATGAAAGTACTCTCCTTGAGTCCATCTAACACCTTGATCACCTTTGGCGGCTCATCCTGGTATTTGTTCACCCCCATCTTTTTGTACATAATGTCAGATAAATCCACCGTGATAGTGACCTTTGGCAACTGATAAAGTCAATCCTCATTTTGATGTTTTGCTCCCAGCTGATGTAAAATTTTGAAATCATATGCTTGAAGCTTCAGAGACCAACGTGCAAGCCATCCTTCCGGTTCATGCAGAATCTGTAGCCAGCACAAGGAAGCGTGATCTATCACTACTTGGAATCTTACCCCATGCAAAATATACCCAAAACTATTTGTAAGCGTAGATCACCGCTAAACACTCCTGCTCAGTTACAGTATAGTTTTGTTCATGTCAGTTCAAGCTCTGACTACAGAATGCGACAGGATGCTCCACGCCATTATCATCCTTCTGGGATACACTGCCCCTATAGTGGTGAGGGATGCGTCCGTTTATACTATGAATTGTTTGTCAAAGTTGGGATATTGCAAAATGGGCGCGCTTGATAACGCGGTTCATAATATTTTGAAAGCATTCTGGCATTTTTCCATCTGATCAAAGGAAGAATTTTTCTTTAGAAACTCAAAGTGGGGCCCGATGCAGCTGAAATTGGGAATAATTTTCAATAATACCCAACCATCCCCAAAAACACCTGAATGTCCCACTTATTCCCTGGGCGAGTCATCTTGCTTATCAATTCCACTTTAGCCAGCTGCAGTTTAAGACCATTTGTGACCCATGATGAACCCGAGATATTCCAATTGTTCTTTAAAGAAATGGCACTTCTGAGGCTTAATTTTGATATTAGCAGCAGCGAGTCGCTGAAACACTTGTTCCAAGTGGGCCAGGTTCTCTGTAAATGTCCGTGAGAACACATTGATGTCGTCAAGGTAAACTAGGACGCAGGACAGTTTTAAATCACCTAAAATCGTATCCATGGCATGCTGGAATTTATCTGAGGCATTACACAACCCTTGCAGCATGCAAGTCAGCTGGATTAACCCTCACAAATTGATGATCGCATATTTCTCCCATACTGCTAATGGCAATTTGATCTGCCAGTACCCCAAGATCAGATCCATGGCAGAAAAATAATTCGCCCCACCCAATCGGTTTTGTGTGTCATCAATCTGTGGAAGAGGGTAGAAATCCTTCTTTGTTACATTATTGAGTTTACAATAGTTGATAACTACTCAATTTGAGACATCCTTTTTCTTTACAATGAGCACAGGTGAGGCCCACGGACTGTTTGACGGCTCTAGCATACCTTGCATAATAAGTTTATCCACCCCATCGGAGATAACCTCTTCTGCTGCTTTTGAACATCTAATTGGTCGCGATCAGATGGGAGGGTGATCCCCCATATCTATCCAATGTACCACCCTTGAGCGCACCCCAAATCATAATTGTCATGTGTAAAGATACCCTGATACTTTTCAAATAATGCCATAGCATTATCTTGCTGTTTCACTGATAATCCTGTAAGCGCTTCCCGCGGAAACATGGTCATTATGCCAAATGATGAGCTTTCCAGTTGTTGGAATTTTTGCCCATATTCCCAGCCTGCTAGATTACTTGGTATCACTAGGGGGAAAATTCCCTAAGGCGAAGTGAATTGTAAATTGGTTGGCCTGAGTTTTGGAGTAACTATATTGGGGGGATATTGGGATATTCGCCTGGTCATATCCATCAGAGATCAATCCAGATGAATACTTAATATCTCATTAGGCGGAGTTGACGACGAAATAGGGGCATTTGATAGTAATTAACTATCAGGTGTACCATCTGGGATGGATCAAGTTTCATCATTAACTGATTTTGAAAGAATAGCAAGTTGCAAGGCGAGTGATGCCGCCTGCAACTAGCAAATCAATCAGTTGGTGAGTGACTTGCCATAATGGGTAATAAATCCCATTACCTAAGCAGGTCACTAGCCAAATATGGTTGGCTCGCTTGGATCTAGAGTAAAACGTTAGGGACACGTTTTCTAACTCTTTTTGTTTGAGGTCTCAAGGATGTCCAATGATGGTCTCCTAGCCAGGATGTGGAGGACCATCACTACTGAGACAAGGATGGGTGATTCAATGGCAACGGCTGCCATTTCATCAAAGAGGTGTCAACTGAGGGTTAGATAGCTAAATTTCTCACTATATATTCCCTAGGATTTACTATAGTAAAAAAACAGCATTTAGTAAATAACAGTAAGGATGAGAGAAGAAGTTCTATAGTTGTTTTCAGTTGGTATATAATTAATTTATTATCAGCTTCTATTGTGCTGTTTTGTCTTGAGGATATTATTACAGAGGGCAATAATTGGAAAACTCTTAGAGAAAAGAGTAAAGATCTGAGCAGGGATCTAGAGAAGAAGGAGCCACAATCAGGGATATCTGCTGACTGTGTGTTGGGCCAAAGAGACTGTCACCGGGGTATCTCAGCAAAGATTGGGTGGACAAGAGCAAGGGAACGAATATTTACTAGTACGACATCATGAGTATTTTAATTGGTAATACTGGCCAAGTATTGGGCCGAAAATATAAATTATACCCAACTACATATATAGTCTTCATACTATTATCAATTAATAAATTCTACTATACAATGCGACAAGTACATGAGGAAACTGAACCTTGCATTTATTGCAAGCAAGGCCGACCATGGGACGGACACTTCCAAATTTGACCCAAAAGAGACAAAACTTAGTAACAGGGAAGGCACCCCAGAGAAGCAATGCTATCTCTTTTTGCCAGTGGGAACGTCACTTATGGGGAGGGGGAGGGAATGTGTGAAGGGGCCTTAGCCACAATTGAACACGTGTGGAGGAAAGGGTCTGATTTGATGAACCAAACTGGGAACCAGGAGGAGATCAGCTGTCAGCGACGCGGTGGGAGGTATCCAAACATTCACGCTTGAAAGTGGTCCACCAAATGAGACCGGAATCTGTGGACAGCTTCTGGGAGGGTGGGGGTGGAGCCTGCGATGGCATCCAAGACAATCGTGTGGATAGTCCACATGGCGATTTCAACCACCAGAGCATGGAGGGAGGGTGGAGGGGGAGGCCATTGATGAAGCAAACATATCTCTTGACAGACTGAAAGGATGTGTTTGAACCTGGCCCAGCAGACTTTGAACTTAGCGCCATATCACTTTAGAGGTAGGACACTTCTCCAGGCGGTGGAACAGCGTTCCATACTGGCCACACATGCCGCAGGATGAGTGTAAAGCATTAGAGCGCTCAGCCATACGGTACACCCACCTCAGTCAGAGCCACACATGGGAACGGACTTGAGGCTGCAACAGAGGATGGTGTGCGTATTTCTAGATAGTTTTTGGGTCTCAATGGAGTAAGGGATGTCCATCATGTCCAGGTAGTCCACCCTGGATAGGACATGGGGCCGTGTGGGGATCACGCCATCTTGGATTGGTAGCCCCTGTACCTCTTGTGTGAACTGAGGAGAGGGGCGGCCTCTCTGGGCTGTGTGTCTGCTAATATGAATTCTTCACTCTGCGCTCCGCATGGAGAGGAGGATTCATTTGTAGTGGGTTTTAGTCCCGTGTGGACCTGTGGCCGATGGGTGTGAAGCCAGGTATTTCATCAGGGAGTGAGGGTTCGATGGATTTTTAGGCCTAAGGCGCGGGAGAGGTTGGAGCAGGCCGCGCGGGACCAGTGTTGGGAGGGGAGCGTAGGGGAGGTGACGGCCGCAATCCATGTGCCCAGAATCTTGGCAGCATGGGCTTTGAAGTCAAGCAGGCCCATGCCACCATGATGATGAGGGCCAAACATGACCTCTAGCCGTACTGGTGGTGGGCGGCCTGACCAAAGCCATCCTTGCAGCAGGGCATACAAGGATTTGAAAAAGCTTGAGGAGAAGGGGATGGCGTGGGCTCCAAACCAGACTTTGGAGAGGAGCATAGAGTTGGCTAAAACAACCCTGTCAGTAAGGAAAGTAGGGTGGGCTCTGAGGGAGGCGATGCGCTTTGTCACGTTGTCTAGAGTATGAATCTCCATTAATGCTGATGCATACCCGCCTGCCTCCACCCACACGCCCAGATGGCGGACTGGCCCTACGGTAGGGCGTAGCACGAAGGGGAGCACCAGTGGGGCGTGTGGGGTGAGTTGGGAGGACGAGCACGTGTGCGAGCAGATGGGCCGGGCTGGGCACTGGTTGCTGGGGCCCAGCAGATTTGATACTGACCAAGGAGGATGATTTCGGTTTTAGAAGCATTCAGTGCAGTATTACTTACCCGGGAATACTCCTGGATGAGAGCTTCAAGTGCGCGTGCACCTTTATTATTAGACACCTCAACCACACAGTCATCTGCAAACGCCATCATATTGACAGGGGCTTGCCTGGCACATGGACCCCTGTGAGTTGGACATTCACGTTTCGAAGTAGTGGGTCAAGGCTGAAGTTGTATAAGAGTGGGCTAAGGGGGTCCTCTTGTCGCAAACCCCTTTGAGGGTGGACTACTTATGTTAGGAAGCCAAGGCCACGTACTGCCATTGTTGCAGATTCCTTGAGCAGCATCACCCAGTTGATGAAGCAAGGGGGTAAGCGGAATTGATGGAGGCAGGCCCTGAGGTATTGCCAGTTTACTCTATCAAAGGCCTTCTGTTGGTCCAAGAATACAAATGCCCCAGAGGCTGTGGACTGGCATGCATTAGCCACAGAGTGCACGTTGTCCCAAATCGACCTTCTGGGTATGAAACCAAAATTGTTCTGGGGAGATGGTGGCAGAAGCTATAATCCCTAAATGGTTAGCCATGATTTTTGTTAAAATTTTTGTATCCGTGTAAGTTAAAGGAATGGGGCGCCAGTTGGCTAAGTCTAGCTTGTCCCCTTTCTTCAGGTGTGACGGTGAAGGCCTCTTGTCCTCTTGGTAGGAGGCGCGTTTCCAGAAGGCTTTGGTTAAGTGAGGCAAGCAGTAGTGGGGATATATTTGAAGTACTTTTTATAGAATTTATATGGAATGCCATCTGGGCCTGGGTATTTCCGGTTTGGTGCACCGCAGATGGCTGTCCATAATTTGTTTGGAGTAATTAAATTCATTATTTCTGGGTATTAGGAAACAGTGCGGATGTGGGTTTGGTCAAGAAATTCTGCCACTTCAGCTGGCTGAATTGGATTGGATTAGTATAATTCGGAGTAATACTTTTGTGTTTTGATTGCCACTTCAGCTGGCGTATCTGCAATGGAATCATCTAATCTTCACACCTGTGTACAGGCCATGCTCTAGTGTGGTGCAAATTTTCTTTAAAAAAATATTCAGTGCACTTGTCGCCCTCTGTAATGCATTTGGCCCTGTACTGAACACAAACCCAATGTTTTAATGCCTTTTGAGCATGTTGAGGTGGGCGGCTGCCTCCACCCACTTCTGGCCCCATGCAGGGCTGTAATCTGTGGCTGGGATGTTGGACTCCAGGTGTGCCAACTCTGCCAGAGCGTTCGAGATGACAGCCAATGTGGCTCGTGAGCATTGGGAGGAGAGGTGGTGAGAGTGGCGGATGGTATCCTCTTTGAAGGCTGCCCATGTGGAGATGGGGTCCGCGAAAAACGGTGTAACAAACTCTTTTACCAAAGTTGCTGATTCCACCCAAGTGGAAAATCCTGGCAACGCAAGTTTGGGAGGGTGGAGTTTTCACCAATGTGGGGCCTTAGCCACTGTGACAGGTAGGTGGTAGGTTATTGAGACCAGCTGGTGGTCGGAGAATTCAATTTTTGTTGTTTTGAAGTGGGAAATGTGGGGTTGGAATTTTGCCAGCATAAGGATAAGGTCTATGCGGGTCATGGACCTTAATTGGCCAGTGTGGACGTGGGGTCACATCATGTTTTTGAGCAGCGGGGCTCGCCATGGCAGCACATCCATTAACCCAAGGGTGGCCTTTAGAACACAAATTTCTAGGTGACCATGGGGGGCGTGGGAGGAGGAAGGCCAACGGTCCGTTGGTGTGTTTAGCCAACAGTTCATATCGCCAACTACAAAAGGGTCTGGGGGTAATGGGAGGGATTTGACCAACAAGAAAAATTCCTGACATTCTCATGCACAGGTTGGGGCATAGATTTTGAAGATACCATGTGCCACGTTGGCCCACAAGAAAGTGACAATGAGGACTCAGCCATTTAGGAAGGATTCTGATGATAAAAACTGAAAAAATCTTTTTCCAAACTAGCACCCCACAGTGCTCTGACCAAAAGGATAGGGATGGGAGGAGCATGGTTTTCCAAGCATCCTTGGAACCTCGCGGAAAGTGGGCTTTCTGGATGGCCAGGATATCCACGGGTAAATTTTTTTGTAAAAAACTCAGTTTCCTAGCCTGGGACGGCGAGGCCTTGAGTCCAGCAATATTAAACGTCCCTAAAGTGAAGGTTTCCCCTTTGCACCTAAGATGCAAGGGGATGGGCACCTAGGCCCACTAGCCTCCTCTAGATCCCGATGGGCCTTCATGCAGCGCGGGTGTTTGCAGCAATGCTATTGGTAGTTTTGTTGATTTTAGCAAAAAGGTTCACGTTGGCTTTTGCCTTCACTTTTGTTTCCCCAACGTTAAACAAATTTTTTGTGGTGCAGATGAATTCAGTTCACCATCGAGCAGGAAAAAAAATTTCTCAGGTAGGTTGGAAACCAAGTCAGTTTTGACTGGAGCTTGGTTGCAAAGATTGGGTGAAATCGAGTCACCCATTGGATCCTCAGATTGGGTGGCCCAATCAGCATAGGCTTCCCAATCTGATTGGTTGATGTATTCCCAAGTTGCTTCCACCATGAAGGTTTCCATGTCCTCCTGGCGTTGGGAGTGTGGGATAGTGGTGGTGACTTTGGCCGCTTCCTTGGCCGCGGCCCTGCAGGCCTGATTGGCCTTCTTCTGCTCTTGCGGGGAAATAGGTTTTACCAGTAGGTAGCAGCCTTGTTCTCCTCACAGGAAAGCCTCTTTGCTTGCAGTTGGTTCATAGTGCGCCTCTCTGCTGGCCATGGCCGCCGAGGGGTGCTCTTGGGATGTGATGCCCTCCTTGGTGGGGTATGCATGTGCCTTATGGCCAAATGCGTCACAGTGGGTGCAGATGGGGGGCGCGCTGTCCACGGTTACCTGGAAAGGGTGGGTGGTATGCCCTTCAATATTGATATATGTGGAGTCTGGGATCTGGGTTAGGTCCTTTGCGATCTCCTCAGTTGGGGTCAGAAATGCGATGACTTTTCTGGTGCACAGGTGTGGCATCAGCGTAAAGTGTTGCATCTTGAAAGATTGTATTCTGCTGTAAATGGTGAGACCATCTTTCAGGTATTGCTCCAAAATGGCACGTTTTACCGTATTAGGCAAGAAGCCAAACTTGAGGAAAATTTGGTTGGATTTTGTCCATCTGGTGCATTTGGTTTCGATGACCTGTTGCCCTTCAGAAAGTCAATCACTATGCGCACCACAGCAGCTTCATCTGCTGCCTCCTTGTTTTTGAAACCGAGGTCCAGCCAACCATGAGACATGGAGTGAGGTGCAACGTACACCGCGGTCAGGAAAAAGTGTGCACATACCCACAAAATTTTTCCCATAGAGCTGTTTGTTGGATGTCCAGAAACACACAGACTCCGTATTCCACCAACGATAGTGGTTGGGAGTGCGGCGTGTTGATGTACTGGTTGCATCGTGCTTGCCAAGTGAGGATTTCTGGGGAAATAGTGACCACCGGTTTTTTTAAATTTTTTTTATTCCGCCAGTTTCTCTGGGGCATTTTTGAATGTTTGAGGCCGCAGGCCTACCACCTACTCCTCTTACCTTGCTTGCCCAACTGCTCCCTGACATGGGCGCAGACTAATCTCCTCTGTGAGATTATCAAACTAGAATCAGACTTGAATTGAATAAGTTGCAAAATTGATTGCAACGAGAGAGAAAAGTTTGAGGAAACTGAACCTGTGCAGTAAAAAGGTTGCTGGGCTGCTTGCCAATAACAACCACAAAAGTAAATTTTTACAAGTTGATGCTCACTACAGGGGTAGTTGAGTGAAGAATCTATAAGAATGTTGCACAAAGATGAACTACACAAACTGTGGACTGAGTTAGCCACTGTAAACCAGAATGCTCTAAACTCAGCAGACCATTGGGAGTTTGCGGCCTTGGAAGAACGAGTTTCCAAGGTGGAGGAAGGAATATAAAATGTAGCAAGCTTCAGTAACGAGTTACTTGGTAAAGTAAACTAGTTGAAGAAGAAAGACGGGGACCACCTTTGAGAGGTCTTATACCTGAAAACAGAGCAAGAAGCGGATTGCATTCACTTAAGAAATTTCAGAGAGGATATATAGAGATTAATCAAACAAGTAGAGACACTTAAAAATCACAAATGTGCTTGTGAGCCCAATATGGCAAGCAATTCCAAAGAAAGAAGTCCTCACATGATAATTGGGTAGTTGAATACCCCTTGGAACATGACGCCCACTTTTGACGCCATTTTGGAGATGATGCCCAAAGTCACTCCACAAGTTAGCTGAGTAGCTGAACCGAGAGAATCGTCCAGAAATAACTCAGATGAATTTAGGGCAACGCTGAAATTGCCAACATTCCATAAGGATATTGCCCCAGCGTTTTCTGACTGTTTGACATGACCATGAATGGCTACGGGGATCGTCAAAACTCGCTGACATTCATGAATTGCCTAGACACCAACTGTCAAAACTTAGTGTTACCTCACCTGGAGGTGACATCTGGTCATATGGTGAGGCAAAGATGGCCATCATGAAAGAGTTTGGGAGTCTGACACGCATGTCAAAAACGCAAGCAGGATTTCATGGGAATCCAGTTCCATAAAGATGAGTCTCTAGCTAGCTTCACGGATCAGTTTTTCAAGGAGTCACAGATCCTGGCTAGAGCGAAAATATTGGATGACTTTGATTCTAGAATCGCCTTGCAAGCGGCCCTTCAGCCCTATTGTGATTTGCATTGCATGATGTCTTCTGTGTTTGCGACAGAGATAACTACCTTGCAAATGGTAGATAACTTGAAGATTTTGGGTTCAAAATTTGATGCCCCAAATAGAAGCTTCAAGTCTAATCTGGTGGCATATGTGAGCCGGATACTCTCAGCCACTGAAAGGAACTACACTGTGACTGAGTGTGAATGCCTTGCGGTCATTTACGCATGCAAGAAGTTTTGGATGTACATCCATGGAACTCACTTTAAGGTGGTAATGGACCACTCCTCGTTGTGTTGGCTTTACAATTTGAGAGAACCAGAGGGACAACTGGACCAATGGGCACTTAAGCTCCAGGCTTACGATTATGATATTATTCACTGAGCGGGGGCTTCTCACCAGAACGCGGATGGCTTATTGTGGTTGCCAATGGTCCAGATGGTATACTTGCAGGCAGATGAGCTATTCCAGAGAATGGTTGAAGGAAAAATCAGGGACAAGCCCCAAGAAATCCAAGGTGCGCTTTAGAAAAGTGATGGAAAAACCGAGACTATGGATGGACAAGTATTCAAGATGATCAAAGGGAAGCGTTTATTATATCTGAAACCGTCAGAAAGAGCAGCTATAGTGCAAGTAGCTCACAAGGTTTTCGGGCATGGAGGCCTGAGCAAAACAACCGACCATATTAATCAGTACTATTATTGGAATCCATCAACTATGATGTCATGGATTATTTAGCTTGTTGTGTGGAGTGCTAGCTGCACAAACCGCATAAGAATACATTTGGATACTAACTGGTCCGCCCTGGATTTGCCTGGCACACAGTGTCCATTGGCATGATGGGACCGCTGATGATGAGCACAGGAGGAGTCAAGTAATTATAGTTGCTATCGACCATCTGAGGAGATGGGTTGTGATGAAGGCCCTAACGAGAGTTGATGCTACCAGTACTTCGAGGTTCATCCTAGATCAAGTACTATACCAGCATGGATGTCCACAGGTCCTGCTTAGTGACACATGGGACTAACTTCACGTCTCATGTATCCCAAGATTAAGTGATAATGGGGATCCAAGGAGTCAAGTCAGTACCTTACCAGCTGGAGATGAATGGGCTAATAGAACAGTCAATGGAACACTGGCCATGAAACTGAGGAAGCTAGTCGCAGGGAGAACTTCTGCATGGGGAACATAACTGAGTTTGGTGACGTTCACCTACAATATTAGTCATCATACGGTGATGTGGAAGACGCCATTTGAATTGCTATACGGAAGAAAGGCCGCGTTGCCCTCATCTTATATTTAGTGGTGGAACCTACATTGGGGATGAGTACCGAGCAATATTTGAACTGACTGATGAGTATCCTTATTTATATGCAATCGCAAGCATTTGATATAACCTTTGAAGAAAAGGATACAAGAGAAATCAATTGATTATAAGAAATGACTGGCCTTAGAAGAATATCAAATAGGGGAAAGAGTTTCCTATTGCAATATGCATGGAGTTGGACGGAGAAACAAATTAGATTTGTTGTGGTCAGGTACATTCAAGGTGATTGCCAAGATGGCGACTGATGCTTATTCCATCAAGAATCTCTTGGATGGAAGAGTTGTGAATTGAGTCCATGCTAAGTATCTAAAGTGTTGCATTGATGAAAAAAATAAAAGAGTTCCCAAAGGACCAATGAACCATTAAGTTGGTCATATCCTGATAATTAGGTCAAGTCCAAAAAAAGGACCTCTGAACCAATCTAGATGGTTAAGTCCGAAAAAAGACCTCTGAACCATAGAAAACTGGCAGGTTTAAGTACCCAGGACCTAGTTTGGGGAAAAAATAAAAAAGATGGACCACTGAACCGAAAAATGTCAAGTCCCATGGGGAAAAAAGAGAGAGAATAAAAATAAAAAATTGATAAAAGATATTGGAAAAAAAACAAATAAAAGATTTTAAATGAATAGAAAAAAGCCGATATATTTTTTATAATTTTTATTATTAATTTTCCTTGGTACAGGGATGATTCCGCCTATGTCGCCTCTTGGGGGAGGGAGGATGGATTGAGGTAGGAAGGAACAGCCCATCAAAATTGATATGAGATCAGACGCTAGCAAGGGCGAGCCTACACAAAACCACATTCTTTGAGTGGACGCCAAGCCCTGGTAGAAAGCAACTAGGGGAAGAGAAATTGAGATGTCAGATGAAGCCAATCGCGAAACCCTGGAGTGGGGAGGAAAGCAACATTATAAGAAGAGGCGATTGGTGAATAACCCTGAGTAAACCCAATATAGTACCAGAGCCAGAAGATTAGTCCTGAGCGCCTGACAACGGGCTTCATCAAGAACACCGGACATGTGGGCTGGCAATGAAGAAGGGATACTTGATGGGGGTTGCCAAATCATGCACCTATCAATTCAATCAGCGGGAGATACTGATTGAAAGCGCTGGAGAAGAGATAGTCATGCAGTGAGTGGATTGCATCCTGCAAGCAATTACTATGGGCTTCTTGGAAGCTAAAGCTGAATGAACAGTGGAACTGCGGTGAGGCTGGAAGCTTTGTGGACCAACTTCGAAGAACATGGCCAGCAAAGTGAAGAGCATAAGCGGTGGTATCCCAATCCAGAATGTTACTAAGATCAGAGGGATTCAGCGCTAGAGCCAAAGCCTTGGTGACTTGGGCCCAGAGTTCAGCGTGGGGGAGCTTGAAGTGAATACTGTTACTGATTGTGAGCTCAAAGACCAGAACATTGGGTTTGTAATATTGACTGAGTTGGAAGTGGAACTCAGGGAGCAGGTCTTACTTGGCAAGAAATGAACGATCCAGAGCAACCAGCATAAACTCTGGAGCATCTGCAAAAGGAGCTGAATTCAGGAGAGTTTTGAAATCCAACTCTGGAATTGATGGGAGTAAGAATTAGCCAAGAGTTGTTCAAAACGATAGCCAGCCTGGTTTTGGAGGGATTAGTTACCATTTCTGGTAATTTGACGGAAGCACTAGCCACTGGCACCACACATAAGGCGTGTGAGTCATGGAAGAACCATAGAAGAGGTTCCGCTGAGCATCCTGACTCGTCTGCTGAAGAGACGGAGGTCTTCATCAGACAAACTATGCATAAGCTTCTGGTATCGTGACTTGTAATTTGACATATGAGCTGGATGAGAGGGGGGATGTTGGACTTATATGGAAGTTGAAATTATGCACTCTACAATCTATTAAGTTCCATTTGGGAAAATTAATCTCAAAATTAATGGGATAAGCTCATCAAGGGAAAAATTAGTAATGACTTGAGCCAAGAGGCTATAAAAAATAACAAGGGCGAATAGAAATAAGTATTCTTAATTGAGCCACAAAATGAACATTGACAGCAAGAGTCTCCTTTCTAGGATGAGGATAAAATCATAAAATCAAGGACGCCGTACCAAGAATCCTAAATATGACAGCGGGTCATATACCCTGACAGGGAAAAACTGGATCCTGAAACTAATATCATCATGAGTAAATCGATCAGCCTGGCATGACAATAGATTGTGAGGACCGTGTTCTTAGAAGATGGTAGCAAGGAGGAAGAGGAAGAATGCCATATGCTGAAGGTCAAATCAAGCAGCGTTGAGTATTGATGAGTGTACTCCACTTGAACCTATAAAGTATTCGACCAGGTGTCCAAAATGGTGTTCTCATGCTCCAATACTTTTCTAACTGGAAATTTAGGCAAGAGGGGGGATGTGTTGGGATTTTTGCACATATTCCCAGCCTGCTAGATTACCTGGTATCGCCTGGGGAAAAGTTCCTAAGGCGAAGTGAATTGGAAATCAGTTGGCCTGAGTTTCAAGGTAACTACATTTGGGGAATTTTGGGATATTCTTCTGGTCATATCTGTCAAGGATTGATCCAGAAAAATACTTAAGATCTCATTGGGCAGAGTTGCCGACAAAATAAGGGCATCTGATAGTGATTAACTATCAGTTGTACCAATTGGGATCATAAAGGTTTCATCACCAAATGATTGGGAATGAATAGCAAGTTGCAAGGAAAGTGATGCTGCCTGCAACTAGCGAATCAGTTGGGTGGTAAGTGATCTGCCATAATGGGTAATAAGTTTCATTACCTAAGCAGGTCACATGCCAAATATGGTTGGTTCACTTGGATCAAGAGGAAAATGTTAGGGACACGTTTTCTGACTCTTTCCATTTGAGGTCTCAAGGATGTCCAATGACGGTCTCCTAGCCAGGATGTGGAAGACCATCACTGCTGAGACAAGGATGGGTGATTAACAGCACTGGCTGCCGTTTCATCAAAGAGATGTCAACTGAGGGTTAGATAGCTAAATTCCCCACTATATGTTCCCTTGGATTTACTATAGTAAAAAAACAGCATTTAGTAGAAAGCAGTATTGATAAGATAAGGAGTTCTATAGTTATTTTCAATTGGTATATAGCTAATCTATCATCAGCTTCTATTGTGCTGTTCTGTCTTAAGGATATTATTACAGAGGACAATAATTGGAAAACTCTTAAAGAAATGAGTAAAGATCTGAGCAGGGATCTAGATAAGAAGGAGCCACAATCAGGGATAGCTTCTGACTGTGTGTTGGGCCAAAGAGACTGTCACCGGGGTATCTCAGCAAAGATTGGGTGGACAAGAACAAGGGAACGAATCCCTACTAGTATGACATCATGAGTATTTAATTGGTAATACTGGCCAAGCATTGGGCTGAAATATAATTCATAAAAACTACAATAATAGTCTCCATACTATTATTAATTAATAATTCATTCTACTATACAACGTGACGAGGTGCATGAGGAAACTAAACCTGTGCAGTAGTAAAGGTTACTGGGTTGGGACCATCTATACTAAAAAAAAAGTTTACTGGGTTGCTTGCTGATAACAACCACCAAAGTAAATTTTTACACCGGTTTCCTTATCCTCCCATGAGCCAAAATCATGAATATGGCGAACTTTCTCTAAAGGGACTAAGTGTAGGTAAGCCATCACTTAGTGCTGCTGGATCGTTATTGCCTTCGTTTGTAAGTTTTCTAGCAGCACTTTCACCTCTCCATTCAATGTAGCATTAGCCCTGGAGACACATGTAGTTTAAGCCACAAGTGCTTGTAAGGCGCCATAATTTCTCTAAAGTCCTTTAGGGACATCGATTTCAAGCCCAGTCTCTACTATGAAGTGGTGCCCAGATGGTAGGCTCAAAGCGTTTGTTGCCTAAAGCGGAATCCTTTTGTACTAATATATCTGGTTGGGGTGGATCCTAGTCCGCTGACTCAGTCATCAATAATGAACAAGAATCATTCCGTCGCTGTACTCTAGATTGATTTGACTAGAGTGGACTGGATCCGTTGGGATTCCACAATAGGAAAAATATATGGGAATCTGTTGGCCTAACATAGTAAGAGTTTTCTCCGCCATATTTATCACAATGCCTAATTTTCTTATAAAAGCCGCACCAATTAACATATCATATTTGTGATATGGTTAAACCACTGCTGGAGCTGACACCTGAATTGACCTAAATTGTAAAGGCAATGCGCTATATGCTCCTTTAGACATAGTGCTATGCATTCCCATGGTTCCTTATATTACCCAATGGTCCACATCCGATTTCAACATAAGTTTAGCCACCAACTGGGTGGAGACTATGTTCACAGGTGCTCCTGTGTCTAGGATAGCTCAGATTTTTATGTTTTGAACAAAATGTCACAGTAAGTACATTCCAAGTAAGAAGAACCATCAGTGTTTATTAATTGTACATTCAAGGGTTTTGTGTTAATCAAAAAGGAGGAAATGCCCTTGCCAACCTGAGTATACTCACTAGTGATTTTCTCCACCAAAATGGCTACGTTAACCCCTACTAAAGAGATGACATACATCGAGGGATCTACGTTGCTGGTGTCAGTCTGCTCCATGATCTGCCATGCATATGGCTTCTGCACATCTTGGCAGAACTCAGGGCTATGGGGTGAACTTTTACTTTGGAAGTGGAAGCAGGGGTATCCAACAAAAGGTGCTTATATAACAAATCATCTGATTGAGGTTCGAATTCTACCCAAAAAGATGTTTGAGAATTGTTAGGGACAAGTGAATTGGACTCAGCGGAGGTAGAGCATCCTGCCTCTATTCCACTCGAGCTTTTCCCTGCTCAACTTTCTCAGTTAGCATTGCATACACTTGTGGTTTGCTAGGGCAATTGGCCGCATAGTGCCCTCTTCATCCGCACTGGAAGCAAGTGTTTATAAAAGGTTCACATATATAGCTTGTGGCGGAAGGACCAGGTCAGAAGTTACCAGTATGGTTCCAAGATTGCGGATGAACTGGTGAAGCATACATGGGCCAAAAAGGATTCACTGACTCATATGAGGGATGAATACGTTCAAGCAGCTGATAACCCAGTCGCTGCAGCCTATATCCTGAAGGGGGTGGACGGGTACAGCAGAGATTTTTTGGGCTACGTTGGGGGTGCTGATCATGGCGGAGTGTCAATGTAAGGTGTTCATGATTCGAATAAGTCCAGTATCTCCATCCAACACATGAGACATAGCGTTATATAGTTCCCAATGTGATTTGACAGCCGCCTTCATTGCTATACCAATATCCTCAGTGAATAAATGTTAGCTCCAAGTAGGACATGTGCTTTCGCTGAAAATTACTCAGTAAATTCTAACAGGGTCTCATTTTGGTAAAACTGTATATTCATGAAGTCAGCTTGCCATTGGGCATCTTAGTAGCACCCCCAAACAGCTGGATAACAATTGCTTTAACTTCTTCGTAGGATACTGAGCTATTTTGAAGATAGCAGGTAACTTGATCAGCGCTTTCCACATCTAAAGCGGACAGCAACAGTTTCTCATTTTGTCAATCAGTAGCCCCTTCCACAGCGAATTTAAAATGCTTAAAGTAATTGTGTAGATTTCCGTCATGACTGAAAGGAGGTAATTTTTTGATCTTAACAATTTACTTTGCTCTAGGTTCCTGTTGCAAGGAGCAGGCAAATTAGTTTTGGAGTGATTATGGGAACCATCCCTTTGTGCGTTATCATACAGCCAGATGGATGGACTCAAATCCATCAAAAAGACTCGGAAGAAGTGGTGTCATGTGGGGGTTCCATTGTACTGCCCAAGGGATAATCATTTGCTGATCATATAGCATTCTTCACCCAGATCGCCACTAACTACCCCATTCCCCCCAGCTCTGGCATGCCCTGCAAACTGTTCGTTGATCAAATGCTCTGCTTTAACTGAAACGCATATACACCATCCATCCTGAAATTCCTGTTGCAGCGTTTCATAATGATGTTGCAACTCCCAGCGGAATTCTCTTTCAACGTTCAGTTTTTGTTCCTTGACATGTAATCGCAAAAGAACTTCTTTGATTATGTTCTGCAGGCCGGTATGCTGCCAGCTAGCATTATCCGCTTTTTGATTGGCGTTGTTAATTTTGTTAATGAGGGAGGCTTGACCTTGTACCAATTTCTCGTTGAACCATTAAAGGGTATCAAGGCGCCCTTGCATGGCCGCATGCTCTCTTGTCTCACCAATTGAAAGAGGAAAAGCTCGTTGGCTCTCAGCCTGACTAACAACTTCCAGTTGTGTAACCCGATGAATAATCTGGAGATATTTGGGAGATGTTTACCAAAAAGGACAAGCGCGTTATCTGCCATTTGCTGGGTACTCCATTTGATGCATAGTTAGGTTAATTCGGCCAATAGAGAGCCAACTTGGTCTGCCACTTGTTGTTCCATCAGGGCATTTTTTCCTTGAGCTAGGCAATCACAGCTCTGAGAGCTTCTTCCCAATCAGTTAGCTCTGTCATAAAGAGCTCAGTATTATTCCCCAATGTTGTTACGTCCTGAATCCACTCTGCTGATAGGTCATGCTGCTCCATCAGTTCTCTTATTAATTGAGGTAATTCTAAATTTTATCTGTGGTACCAGAATGTCCAATCTACAGCGGACGTCCCCAACGCGATGATCCATCTATGCCAGCGCCCCTTGTACTTCCAAAAATGAACAATTGAGGCGGTCAAGTAGGATGTGAGTATCATGCTGCTGTGCTTGCGTGAACTGTAAAACATCTCTAATTTCAATATTTTGATGAGCCATAACATGCAGTAGCTGACGAATTGAAGGTTGCACGCAAGCAACTAGATATTCCTCAATTCCGTGGGTACTGAGGTGATGAGCCAACCCTGATGTAGTCATGTACAAATAATACATGTACAGAGTGTAGCGATTTTCTTTTGTCGCGTTGGTTATAGAATAAACCTGAGGTGTTTTCCCCAGTCTCATCTTTGTATAGGCAATTTCCGCGCAACAGCCACTCCATAATATTTCTCAGTTGTTGGGGAGTCAAATTTGTGGAGCGTCCTTGTTGGTTGGTCATCAACTCAGGGCAAATTTTAAATTGCAGATTGACCGTAGCTTCATCATCCCCTCAGTTTGGTCACAGTAAATAATGTTGGTTCATGGTTGGGTGCCTCCTGGGTTTCTTCAGCATACCACGCCCAGAATATGATCAAATTACATCAGATTAGTGAGGACTCATCATTGTTTTCTATTGCTAAAAGCTACAGTGGTCTAGTGGCCTCCTGTAGTGAGCACCACTGTTGGTTCTCGGCGTCTAGGCTTGATTCTGCCGAGTCAGTTTGCACAGGGCATTAGCCACTGAGCAACCAAATCAGATAATAGGAGTATCACTGACTTCTTAATAAAACTTGATAAACTATGTATGGAGCTATCACCTCTTATTTCGACCTTTATTTTAATGTAAATCGCAGATTTATCTGCAATCATCTATCACACAGAAAAAGACCTCCTCTTCAATCCTCTGTGTGACTCTTTATATCCCATTTCCCCAAGCTTGATGCATCCTCAGCTTAGTAATCTTCTACCCTTCTTCCCTTTTTCTAAATACCCTCATTTGTATCAAATCTCAGCATAAATCCTCTCAATTCGCCAAATGGTCGTCATTTTGCTTGAATTTAATTCATATACCTTTTTCCGTAGATCTCAAGACTTGTCTCAAATCCCCTCCAATCCTTTGGTTTGGATAGCATATTATACAGTCATATCAACTTCCTGACAATGGGTACTTCCCAGTTTGAGGTAGCAATAAGAATGCCAAGGTTCTCCAACCAATGGCGAAATAAAAAATAGAGGTGAGCCCCATTGTGGCCATAACCAACAGCTGGTGCACCCAATTTACAATCTGCAAAATACCCACACAGATAAGGTTTATGCATAAAATAAAATGGTAGGTTGTCTAATATCAGGAGAGTTTCTATAGCTTTCCAATTCCTGGAAGGTGGTTCACAGTGCACACCCCAACGCCAGGAAAACTCGTTGTCAGTACTAGGATGAAGCTAACCCCATTGAGGGTGCAGGAGCCAACATAACATAAGGCAAGGGTATTAAACATGGTGTAGATTAATAGGTATCATACAGACTGCAAGAATTGGGTGAACCCTAAAGAGGATTCCATATCCAAGCGGTGTTCTGGGCAGGAGTGCAAGGATACTTCGGTCTGGAGGGGACCAGAGCGGACCAGATGTGCACCAGATGTGAGGGTAAAATCTGTACAAATAAAACATCTAACATTGTGAGTGACCTCCTCAAAAAGGTACACGCAAAGTTTCGCCCAAGTTAACATAAGAAAAAACGTTAAATTAACAAAAGGTTTATTATAGAAAAGACAACCCAACAAGGAAGGATGTATTGAAGAATCATATTTAAACAATTTTAGGGAAATCAATTGATCAATGGAAGTGATGCTAAGCCCAGGCGCACCAATAAGCGCACACTTCCATTGAGGAGGGTGCTATAGCTAGATATGGTTCAAACTTGAGTTATCAATTGAAGGCAAGGTCAACCTGATTTAAAATTTTAAAAATTAAATGGGTTTCAAAACTCCATTTTCCTAACAACTGAACCAAAATGTTGGCATTGATATGGTAACTCGTCCATTTTAACGCCAAAGCCATAACATGGGGCTGGGCGTTGTGCACTTCACCTGGACCAACCTAGGCATATTTAGCCTGTACCCAGTGTTGGTCCAAGGTGTGCTTTAGGTCAGGAAGGTCCTGCAACTTGACCTTTTGGGCCTTCTGACGCCCAGCCTTGTCTTTGCTGTTGGTGCCCTCAATTAAGTTATGTAAACATGACATTTTATCTTCTTACTGAATCGAAGCCTCTCATTTATTTACATCAAATAAATAATCATTTCGTTTGCAATCCTACTTTTTGTACTTGAACATTTTATCATACAGTTTAATTACTTTGAGCTTTAACGAGTCTAGTTCAGATTGTGTTGCTGATTCTAAAGCGTTCTTATTGATGATTTCTAGTTCTGTACAAAGTATATCCATTTAACTCTCATCTCCTTGCTAAGACTCCAGGTTTCTCCATATTTTCAAAAATATTTTTAACTTCCTGTCTCCCCTTGATCAAATCAAGCATGACTGTGTAGGTTTTAGTGCTGGTGGAAACCATTGGCTCAGTAACAACTTAAACTCATATAATTTTGGTGATATTTAATTTAGCAATTGGCAGTGCTTGTCCACATCATGTTTCCAGCAATTATTAAACCCAAGCTGGTTGATAATATCATTAACAATCCCTTAAAGTTTTATATTCAAGTTTGACTAAAAGATTCTTTACTTTGTGTGTTTGACTGCTGAACACACTGTGACGTAGAGTCCAAGCCAGCCCAATCGTTTGAAAGCTGACACCTAGTTGTCAAACAACGCCTGCTATTGTACGCTGTTGTGTCAAGTGTACTCAATTATATTGGCGATCACCGCCTGCTGCCAGACTTGAATAGCTTATATTATTGTGTAGTTGCCTGCACATACTTGATAACATAATCACTTATGTTACCAATATTTTGCGAATATCATGCTAAAACTGAAGTGTTCATATTGGGGAAATTTTTGGAATTCATCTTCACTCTTCATATGTTGTCATGTGGTGAAATAATCTACAGCTTGATCAAGAGTATTAGTTGGTAAAATTTGAATTCCTCTCATCAGGATTTTGCTAATACCTGGTACTTTTCTCAGATTTGCTTCAAAGGTAGTTTGTAGATTGTTCCAGAATTCTCGTTCACTCCAATTGTTTATAGGTGAATATATTGGGGTTCCACCATCATACCAGCCTCTAATTGTATGTTTCCTTGATGGGCTGCTGATAATCCCACTTCCTCATTCCTCGGTTTCCATATTAGTTAAACTATATATAATTACTTTTGGATTAACTTGAATCAACCCCTGTAGTGAGACCATGTTTAAAAACTGTGGGAATTCCACTGGTGCTCAGGTTTTCTTAACTATTGACTCTGGATTTAAATAAGGACTTGCTAAATGTATGAAGAGAACTAGCTTAGTCAAGCTATAAATAATGGGTAGATTTGGCCCTACTTTTTGCAGATAAAAATGTGTGTAAGTGACTTTGGCCTCACTCTTGCATTGACACTTAGACTGAAATTAATTCTAAACACTTCAACCCTGAAGTAAACAATAATCAATTTATATCAATAAGATATTCTCAGTTTTAAGATTTTTTTTTATTATTAAAATTAAGGAATATCTATAGGTGAACATAATGGAGGACATGTGTTAAGGGTAATTGTGGTAACCACAATAGTCTCAGTACATCTAGCCAACAAAAAAAGATATTGATTTAATTTTTGGGAAAGCCTCCAGCTGATTTTCATGAGGCATAGCATATTTAAATTACCATTTGTATTAGCCCATATGTCAGCTACTTTACCCGACGATTTCTCATGAGTAATTGCTCATTTAAAGCTGACTTACACATATCCATGTTGTCAGCAACAATCCCCAATGATATATTAACTATAATTATCAGTGGATATGATTCTCTGAAAAAACAATTGACCATTTGGTTGTTTATCATCACCAAAAAGATGACATAATCAAATTATATTATATTTATTTGAGGCAAGCTAACCAGGGGATGGACATTACCAAAATAGAGAAAGAAAGTATCGACATGAAACCTGAGCAGGGTCAACTCTGTCATAGAAAGTTTTTTTCACCTCCAGATCGGGACTCGGATTTTTCTGGTTATGTCATGGGTAAGGTTTTCGTGTTATTATACCTACTAACCGCCAATAGCTTCCTTTGGCTGGCACCCCGATCAATGTGCGAAGGGCAGGAATCAAACCCGCAACCTTCAGGTTGGTAGCTGTACGCCCTACTGACTCACCTTCCACCCCCATGACATAATCAAATTGTCATCTTTAACCTTATTTTAAGAGCTAGAGTAAATATATGAACCAATATTTAAATATATTAAGGCTTAAATAATTTAAACTGGATAATGTGGTCTTAAAAAATCCCACAAGCAGATAAGGTTCAATCCACCAAAAAGTGGATTCTATAAATTAATCTAAAAAAATCTCAAAATTGGGTAAAAACTAGTGACATATGACATAAAATCCTGGAATCTTTCTGCTGAAGAATATAGATAGTGGTATAAGGGTAGAGGAGAGGTCTATAGGGTATCAGGGGTAATAGGCTGGTGGCAATATCCTATGGTTTGTTCAAACCCAAATTCTAATATCTCTCCTCTTAACCAAACATAGGGGATCAATTTATTACTAGTATCCAGTGGTAGGATTATTGATTAGAGGGTGTCAAGAGAGTGTCTGTAACTCTCTCGTTCCCAGCAAGGTGATGTGGGATGCAAACCCACATTGCTAGGGAACTAGCTGTCAAGAAAAAGGGTAAGAAGACACCTTGAATGGTGCCTGTGCCAAAGGTACCCCAGGCCAGGGTGTAGAACGCAACATATAAGACCAGGTAAGATAGAAACATAACAACTTGAGTGGACCCCAAAGGGGAGTCCATAATCAAGTGTAACTTGGCATCAGGGAGCTTGGGTGCCTCAATCTGGAGGGGACCTGGGCGACCTAAGGGAGCACCTGGGATTTTGGTAAATTGCGATAGAAGATAGTGGCCCACATGGTTGGAGACCTCCCCAAAGAGGTCCACCACCAAGTTTGCCCAAGGAACCATAAGTAAAACGTAAAATAACGGGTATTTTATTTAAGAAAAGTCAACAAACAAGAGATGTTGGTCGTGAAAACATATTTAAAGTGGACTGGGGAAATTCAGGTTCTGCAGAAGTGCGCCCAAGCCTTGACACTTCAATAAACAGATGCTTTCATCCGTTTCAGTAAAATACACCAAAAGTGCCTTCACTCAAGTAATTGATTGAAGCCATATTTTACCTTAGCTCAAAATTTCATAACTTGAGCGGGACTCAAACCCTTGCTCTCCAATAAACCGAATCAAGCCGTCATCATTTATAACATAAATTGTTCGTTTTAGTGCCTGGGCTGAGATCAGAGGCTGGGCGTTTTGCACCCCATTAGTATCAACCTGGGCATGCTTGGCTTGCACCCAGCGTTGATCTAAGGTGTGTTTCAGGTCAGGAAGAGCCTAAAGTTTCACCTTCTGGGCCTCCTGTCGCCCAGCCTTATCTCTAGCATCAGTTCCTACTATAATGTCATCCAACCATGACATTACCCTCTCCTCCTTCTTGGGCTCCACCCCCTCCAGGGGCGTTTGCTAAGGAGAAGTTCTTATGTGCTGGCGGCAACTTCATAGCAGCAACGGCTGGCTTAGGCTGAGATCCTGCAGCCTCAGGGAAATGATTATGAAATGATTTGATCAGGTCTTGGGCATGTACACAATCCCATGCTGGCACCCAACTGTTCTCTGCTGCGTCAAACCCTTTCCAAGATACCAAGTACTCAAGGCGTCGCTTAACCTGGCGGGAGGCTACTATTTCCTCCACTTCCCATTCTGGTGCCCCATCCACAAGATAAGCCTCAGGAGTCACAGGAGGAGGGCCCTCAAACAGGGTCAACTTGCTTTCATGAAAGATGGAGAAGATCTGAAACGTGGAGGGAAGATCCAACTGGTATGAGGCATGTCCCACCTTTCTAACTACACGGTAAGGACCAATCCTCTTTGGACCCAGTTTTTTGCATGGCTGCTTGATAGGGATGTTGTGAGCATCAAGCATCACGAGATCCCCTTCCTTGTATGCTGGACCCACTCGGCGCTTTCCATCAGCATTCTCCTTATAAACCAGCATAGCCGCCTCCAAACTTGTGGACACCCCTTGATGGACCTTCTTGAGAGTCTTAGCAAAGTCCAGCACCGCTTCCACTTTGGAACCACAGCTGGGCTCCATGTTAAAAGCAGGGTTAAAGCCGTGGTTAGCAAAAAAAGGTGAACAACCGATTGATGAATGCAAAGTGTTGTTGTAGCTAAACTGGGCCATAGGAAGGTGAGGAACCCAATCTGAATGGTCTGCGGTGGTGTAACAACGCAGAAATTGTTCCAAGCACTGGTTCACTCGCTCAGTCTGCCCATCTGATTGGGGGTGATAAGCAGTTGAATGGCAGGGGCGGATCTGAAGAGTTTTACACAACTCTTCCCAAAAGATGGAGGTGAACTGGGGTCCCCAGTCACTAATGATTTCTTGAGGAACCCCATGAAGCGCAAATACATGGGCGACGAAGAGCCTGGCCATTTCAGCGGCAGTTATAGTTGTTCTGCAAGGAATAAAGTGGGCGAACTTTGTAAAGCGGTCCACCACCACCATGATTGCATCATACCCATCTGAAACGGGTAACTCCACAATGAAATCCACTGATAGGGAAGTCCAGGGCCCTTCAGCCTTTTGGACTGGTACCAGCAACCCTGCTAAAGGTTGCCGATTGGGTTTCATTTGATTGCAGATCAGGCACTCTTTACAGTACCGCCCTACCTGAACAGGCAAGCCCTTCCAATTGTAAGTGCGTCGTATCAACTCCAAGGTCTTTGCTTTTCCAGGATGACCAACGGTGATTCCGTCATGATGGTCCTGGATGATCTCCAGGCGCAGTGGTCCAGCAGGAACCCATAGGCGCCCCTGAAACCACACCATCTCATCCTTCATGTGATAACCCCTGGATAAGTCCTCCTGATTCAGGGCGCTCTTAGCGAGAACAACAGCATATTCAGCTGATAACGGCTGAGAAAGAACTACCTTCCTAAACATGCTATATTCTGCTGCATTTTCCAAAGGCATGAGCGCTGGCGTATGTACCGTGGACTTAGGAAGTTGAGGCAGAATCATACTCGGTGGAATCATCAACTGGGTGTTGTGAATCTCTACCTCCTTTGGATTGGGAGCCAAAGCAGGGTTGCGGCTCAAAGCATCCGCCAAACCATTCTCCTTGCCCTTGGTGAACTCATAGGAAAATGTAAATAGGGCAAGGGTCTCATGCCAACGGGTCTGACGTGGTGTTAGAACATGTGGAGCACGGTAGTACAACAGGGCTCGGTGGTCTGTGCATACCCAGAATGGTTGGGAAGAGCCATGTAAATGGTGACGCCAATAAATCAGCGCCTCCACCACTGCTAATAACTCCTTGTCATATACGGCGTAATTTAACTCATGCAGAGACATTTTCCTAGAAAAATATCCCATGGGATGCTCAGACCCATCTTCACCCACCTGTAACAGGGCAGCCGCAATGGCGAAGTTGGAAGCATCTGAGGACACAATGAACTCCTTTGCAGGATCAACATGGCGAAGGATGGATGTGGATAACAAGGTGCACTTCACCGCTTGGAAAGCATCCTCCAAAATGGGGGACCACTGAAGCACCTTGGCCCCGCTAGCCTTATATAAGGGAGCTGCCACCTCGGAGAGATTGGGTGTGAACTTCTTGAGGAACGTACACGTCCCCAAAAAGCTCCTCAGTTCCTTGACAGAGGTGGGGGTAGGCCACTCACGAATAGCCTTCTCCTTGTCTGGAGTTATCATATGGCCCTGGTCAAAAACGACGTTGCCCAGAAAAGTAACCTGGGACTTGAAGAATTCGCATTTACTAATCTTGAGGGTAAGGCAAGCGGCCCTCAATCTCTCCACTACTTGTTGAAGGTGTACTGCATGTGACTCATGATTGGGGGAAAACACCAGAATGTCATCCATGTAGGCAACCGCACATACCCCCAACAAGTCTCCCAACGCAGCATCAATGCGGCGTTGAAAGATGGCAGGGGCATTCTTAAGCCCAAAGGGCATAACCATGAACTGGAAAATTCCTTTTCTGGTATGGAATGCGGTTAACCATTCCTGGCCCTTCTTTATCCGGATTTGATTGAACGCATTGAGGCAGTCCAGCTTGGAGAAGACCTTCGCCTTCTCCACATAGCGCGCAATCTGGGAATCTAAAGGGATGGGATGGAGGTTGGGTACAGTCACATTGTTTAAATTTCCATAATTGACACATGGATGTAAAGTTCCATCAGCCTTCTCCACAAAGAGCAGTGGGGAGCAAACAGGGGAGGTACGCTGAAAGATGGCACCTTTGGCCAACTGCTCCTTCACCCATACATCTAAAACCTCTTCCTCCTGGACAGTCAATGGGTATATGGGGGAAGAAATACGCACCAGATCCACAGTAAGTTTAAATTCACAATCAAACTCGGAATGTTCTGGTAGCGTACTAGCTGAAGCTGCATCAAAAGAAGATGCCAACTCCTCCAAACAGGAAGGTAAGGAAAGTCCCACAGTGGGCTTCAGCAAAGGGGCAAGATATGGACTGGGAACATTGGGCCAATGGGGTAATTTGCCTGGGGCGTTATCCTCAGACAGAGGAACAATCAACTGGTGACCGTTTGTTCAAAGACAAGGATAAAGTGTTTTCTTTCAAATTAGTTCTGACGTCAAACTTCCGCCACCACTCAACACCCAAAATGATGGGAAACAAGAGGTTTCTGATAGCTTGAAACTGGTCAGACAATAGATAAGAACCTACCTGGAAATTGACTGACTCCATGATGTTCAGTGTGGGGATACCTTGAGAAGCCCCACCTCTAACCATACCACCTGGTGAGTAACTCAACTCAAGGTAGTCAGCAAGGTTTTGGTCAATAAAATTATTTGAGGCACCAGTATCCACCAAAATAGTTTGTGCTGAACTTTCCATAAGAGGATGTAAGGGTAGCAGTCAACAAGAAGTATCCAGAATGGGATTTATTCAACGCAGAAAACGCCATCAACTCACCAGAAAATTCTTCCTCTGGCTTGAACAAGCCATCAGGGTATGTTTTGGAATCATAGAAGGGGAAGGATAGTGGGCCACTCTTACTACTGAGGCCATATATCCTACCACACCTTCTGCAGGTGCATATACATCTTTATATTTGTGACGAAGTTCCTTTTCCACTTCCTGAGAACCCCTAATCATGGTAGGGGTCAAACGAGGGTTCTCAGGAGTAATCTGGTAGACTGAAATGGAATCCTCATCCAGACCATATGAGCAAATAAAAGGTTTCATTTTGGGATAAATCGCTCACATTATAAAACGCGTTTTTTGGCTTGAACAAATCCCCACTCATTCTAAGGGTTCAGTGTACATTGTTATCCAGGGCCATCACCCCCAAGCCCTGAGCCGATGCCTCAACATGCACCTTGGAAATGTGTTGGGGAGAAAAAAATGATAACGGAATTGTTTTGTTAAATTTAGTTTGGACCCTTCAATGTTCCCGATTTCTGCTGAGATGGGGAGGAAATCAGTGGGAAGCATTTCATGCTTCAAGGAAAAATCACTGTTGAGGAAGTGCTATTTATAGGGATGACCATGTGTGACATCATCGTGGCAAAATCATCTGAAACCTTTACTTCATTCTTGGGTCTAGACCCCTGTACATTTCTGAATTTAGAAGAAGTAGAAGGATTAGAAAGATAATAAGATCCACAATAACAACTTTTCTTTCTCGTTGCAATCACTATTGCAACCTATTCAATTCAAGACTGAATCTAGTTTGATAATCTCACAGAGGAGATTAGTCTGCGCCCATGTCAGGGAGCAGTTGGGCAAGCAAGGTAAGAGGAGCAGGTGGAAGGCCCGCGGCCTCCAACATTTGAAAACGCCCCGGAGAATCTGGTGGAATAGACAAAAATCTTAAAAACTGGTGGTCACAATTTCCCCAGAGAAACTCACATGGCAAGCATGATACAACCAGTACATCAACACGCCACACTCCCAACCACTTTTGTCGGTGGAATTTGGAGTCCGCGTGTATCTGGACATCCAAAAAATGGCCTTATGGGAAAAATTTTGTGAAGATGTACACAAAATTTTCCTGACCGCGGTGTACGTTGCACCTCACTCCATGTCACGCGGTTGGCTGGAACTAGGTTTTGAGAGCAAAAAGCAGCAGACGAGGCTGCAGTGGTGCACGTAGTGATTGACCTCCCTGAAGGGCAACAGGTCATCGAAACCAAATGCACCAGATGGACAAAATCAAACCAAATTTTCCTCACATTTTACTTTTTGCCTACTACGGTAAAACGTGACATTTTGGAACAACACCTGAAAGATGGTCTCACCGTATATGGCGAAATACAATCTTTCAAAATGCAACACTTCATGCTGATGCCACACCTGTGCACTGGCAAAGCCATTGCAGTTCTGACCCCAACTGAGGAGATTGCAAAGGACCTAACCCAAATCCCGCACTCCACTTTTATTGATATCGCAGGGTATACCACCCACCCATTCCAGGTGACTGTGGACAGCGCGCCCCCCATTTGCAATCACTGTGACGCGTTTGGCCACAAGGCGCATGCATGCCCCATTAAGGAGGGCGTCACATTCCAAGAGCACCCCTCAGCGACCATGGCCAATGGAGAGGTGCACTACAAACCAACCGCAAGCACCAAGGAGGCTTTCCCGTGGGGAGCACAAGGCTGCTACCTATTGGTAAAGCCTATCTCCCCACAAGAACGGAAGAAGGCTAAGCAGGCCCATAGGGCTGCGGCCAAGGAAATGGCCAAGACCACCACCGCTATCCCACACTCACAATGCCAGGAGGACATGGAAACCTTCGCGGTGGAAGCAACATGGGAATCCATCAACCAATCAGATTGGTTTGCCCATGCCAAGTGGGCCACTCAATCTGAGGATCTGGTGGGAGACTCAATCTCACCCAATTGTTGCACCCAAGCTCCGGTTGAAACTGACTTGGGACCTATCCCAACTGAAAAAAAATTTTTGACCTGCTCAACGGTGCACCAAACTCATCCGCACCGCAAAAAATTTGTCTGACGTCAGGTAAACAAAAAGTGAAGGCCAAAGCCAATGCGACTCTTTCCACAAAAATCAACAAAAACTCTGATAGCATTGCAGCTAACACTGCGCTGCTGTGAAAGCCCGTGGGGACCTAGAAGAGGCTGGCGGGCCTGGGGGCCCACCCCCTCACACCTAAGGTGCGATGGGGGAAACCTTCACTTTAGGGACATTGAATATCACCGGACTCAAGGCCTCCCCATCCCAGGCTAGGAAACTGAGTTTTTTACAACACAATTTACCCGTGGATATCCTGGCCATCCAGGAGTCCCACTGTCCATGAGGTTCTGAGGAAACTTGGAAAACAATGCTCCTCCCATCCCTATCCTTTTGGTTGAAGCACTGTGGGGTGCTAATTTGGAAAAATAATTTTTTTCAAATTTGTATCCTCAGAATCCTTCCTAAATGGCCGAGTGCTCATCGTCACCTTCTCGTGGGCTGACATAGCATATGCAATTGTCAACATCTATGCCCTAAACGGTGCACATGAGCGTCAGGAATTTTTATCATCAGTCAAATCCCTCCCGCTACCCCCTGATTCTTTCCTAGTCAGCGACATGAACTGTTGGCTAACCTCACCAACAGACCGGTGGCCTCCCTCACCCCACGCCCCACAGGGTCATGTTGAACTACGCGTTCTAAAGGCCACCCTTGGGTTAATGGATGCGGTGCCATGACATTCCCCGCTGCTCAAAAACATGATGCGTCCCAACGTCCACAATGGCCAATTAAGGTCCATGACCCGCATCGACCTTATTCTAATGCCAGCGAAATTCCAACCCCACATCTCCCACTTCAAAACAATGAAAATGGAATTCTCTGACCACCGACTGGTCTCAATAACATACCACCTACCTGTCACAGTTGCTAAGGCCCCACATTGGTGCAAAATCCGCCCCCCCGAGCTCGCATCGCCAGGATTTTCCATGTGGGTGGAAGAGGCAACTTTGGCGAAAAAGTTTGTTGCACCGTTTTGTGTGGACCCCATTTCCACATGGGCAACTTTCAAAGAGGACGCCATCCGCCACTCTTGCCATCTCTCCTCCAGACGCTCACAAGCAACATCAGCGGTTATCTTGCGCGCTCTGACAGAATTGGCACACTTTGAGTCCAACATTCCAGCTACAGGATACAGCCCTGCATGGGGCTGGAAGTGGGCGGAGGCAGCCGCCCACCTCAACGCACTCAAAAGGCAACACAAACATCAGGTTTGTGTTCAATACAGGGCCACATGCATCACAAAAGGTGACAAGTGCACCGCATATTTCTTTAAAAAATTTTGCACCACGCCAGAGTGTGGCCTGCACACAGGTGCGAGGATTGGATAATTCCATTGCGGACACACTGGCCAAAGTGGCAATTGAAATGCAAAAATATTACTCCAAGTTATACTGAGCTGAACCAATTCAGCTGGCCGAAGTGGCAGAATTTCTCAACTGAGCTCATATCCGCACCATTTTCTGATACCTGGAAATTATGAATTTAATTACTCCAAACGAATTATGGACAGCCATTCATGGTGCGCCAAACCAAAAATGCCCAGGCCCAGATGGCATTCCATATGAGTTATACAAAAAATATTTCAAAAATATATCCCCATTGCTGCTCGCCTCACTTAACCAAAGCCTGTTGGAAACGCGCCTCCTACCAGGAGGACATGAAGCCTTTACTGTCACACTCTTCAAGAAAAGGGATAAGCTTGACTTAGCCAACTGGCGCCCCATTTCTCTAACAAACACAGACACCAAAATTTTAACAAAAATCATGGTTAACCATTTAGGGACTGTAGCATCTGCCACCATCTCCTCAGAACAATTCGGTTTCATCCCCAGAAGGTCGATTTGGGATAACGTGCACTCTGTGGCTAATGTATGTCAGTCCACAGCCTCTGGGGCACTTGTATTCTTGGACCAACAAAAGGCCTATGATAGAGTAAACTGGGAATACCTAAGGGCCTGCCTCCATCAATTCTGCCTACCCCCTCGCTTCATCAACTGGGTGATGCTGCTCATGGAATCTGCAACAATGGCAGTGCGTGGCCCTGGCTTCCTAACGGAAGTAGTCTGCCCTCAAAGGGGCTTATGATAAGGGGACCCCCTCAGCCCACTCTTATACAACTTCAGCCTTGACCCACTACTGCGAAATGTGAATGCCCAACTCACTGGGGTCCATGTGCCAGGCCAATCCCCAGTCATTTATTGGCGTTCGCAGATGATTGTGTGGTTGGGGTGTCTAATAATCAAGATGCACGCGCGCTAGAAGCTCTCATCCAGAAATATTCCCAGGTAAGCAACGTGGCACTGAACGCCTCCAAAAATGAAATCATCCTCCTTGGTCAGTTTCAGAACTGCTGGGCCCCAGCAATTAGTTCCCAACCCAGCTCATCTGCTCGCCCACGTCCACGCCTTACTAACTCAACACACACCGCTCCACTGGTGCTCCCCTTCATGCCATGTCCTACCATAGGACCGGTGCGCCATCTGGGAATGTGGATGGAGGCAGGCGGATACGCGTCAGCAGTAATGGAGTGCCATATTCTGGACAACGTGACGAAGCGAATCGCCTCCCTCAGAGCCCACCCTACTTCCCTTACTGGCAGGGTTGTTTTAGCCAACTCTATGCTCCTATTCAAAGTCTGGTTCAGAGCCCACGCCATCCTATTCTCCCCAAGCTTCTTCAAATCCTTGTATCCTTGCTGCAAGGATGGCTTTGGTCAGGGCGCCCTCCACCAGTGCGGCTAGAGGTCATGTTTGGCCCTCATCATCATGGTGGCATGGGCCTGCTTGACTTCAAAGCCCATGCTGCCAAGATCCTGGGCACCTGGATCGCGGCTGTCACCGCTCCTACACTCCCATCCCAACACTGGTCCCGCGCAGCCCACTCCAACTTCTCCTGATCCTTGGGCCTCAACAATCCATCAAACCCCCACTCCCTGATGAAATACCTCGCATCACACACATAGGCCACAGGTCCTCACGGGACAAAAACCCACTACAAACGAATCCTACTCTCCATGCGGAGCGCAGAGTGGAGAATTCGTATTAGTGGACATATAACCCAAAGAGGCCGCCCCTCTCCTCAGTTCACACAAGAGGTACAGGGGCTACCCATCCATGTTGGCCTGATCCTCATTCAGCCCCATGTCCTATCCAGGGTGGACTACCTGGACATGATGGACATCCCTTATTCCATTGAGACCCAAAAAACAATCTGGAAATATGTACATCACCCTCTGTTGCAGCCTCAAGTCCGCTCCCATGTGTGGCGCTGCCTGAGGCGGGTGTATCATACAGCTGAGCGCTCTAACGCTTTACATTCATCCTGTGTCGTGTGCGGCCAGTATGGAACGCTGTTTCACCGCCTGGAGAAGTGCCCCACCTCTAAAGTGATATGGCGCGAAGTTCAACGTCTGCTGGGCCAGGATCAAACGCATCCCTTCAGTCTGTCAAGAGATATGTTTGCTCTATCAATGGCCTCCTCCCTTCCACCCTCCCTCCGTGCTCTGGTGGTTGCAATCGCCATGTGGACCATCCACATGATTGTCTTAGATGCCATCGCAGGCTCCACCCCCAACCTCTAGAAACTATCCACAGATTCTGGTCTCATTTGGTGGACCACTTTCAAGCGTGGATGTTTGGATACCTCCCACCGCGTCGCCAACAGCTGGTCTCCTCCTGGTTCCCAGTCTGGTTCATCAAATCAGACCCCTTCCTCCACACGTGCTCAATAGTGGCTACGGCCCCTTCACACGTTCCCTCCCCCTCCCCATAAGTGGCGTTCCCGCTGGCAACAAGAGATAGCATCGCTTCTCTGGGGTGCCTCCCCCGGTACTAAGTTTATCTGTCCTGAGTCATATTCGGAAGTGTCTGTCCCATGGTCGGCCTTCCCCACAATAAAATTTAGAAAATTAAGAAGGATTAGAAAGATAAGATTCCTCATTTCCAGAGGCGCGCGTGACTTTTTAGCTTCCATATTTATATGATTTAATCTGATGACGGCCAAATTACATGGCCCCTTCCAGGTTGGGGTGGAGAAACTACCCCAAAGGGTTTTGACAAGATGATCAAATTTGGAAGGAGGCGACTGCCAAATTGGGGAGTTTCACATTTATATGTCCAAGGTTGAAGGGAATAATGACATTTTAACTTCGTCAGTTAATGGCAAAGCCTGGGATTTTTTGCAGAAATCACTCAATTATACTTTCATTGGATGACCCACCTGACGCAGAGAAAAGAACTCAAAGAAAGAATGGAAGGATGCTTCATCAGGTAAATTCTGCTCTAAGACTTGTTCCAAACCCCCTATTGCTTGCCACAAGAGCAGCTGTGTGTGGAGTACCACAAAAACCCAGTCACCCGCCTTGGGAGACAACTGGGACAATAAATCCACTCCTCACAAAAGCAGACAAGAACTAGACGAATTGTTTTTTCCTAATGAGGGTTTTGGCTCCAGGGAAGCTAGGGCCTGATGAATTTCTGAGTAAATCTCAGGAGAAAGGTGGGGAATTACTATATTAGGATTGCAAAAAGTCTGAGATCACCAAGTACAAGCAGGAAGGGTGGGCACTTCCCAATTGGCAGTTGCAAGAATAACGCTGAGATGCACCAATACAAAACCAAATGAGAAAAATGTGGTGAGCACCATTGTGGCAGTGACAAATGGCAAGCGTACCCAATTTACGCATAATAAAAGTCCCACATGGATAATTCTTATGCACGTATAATAAAATGGTTGGTTGACTAATGTCAATAGAGTGTCTGTAACTCTCTCAAACCCAGCAAGGTGATGTGGGATGAAAACCCACATCGCTAGGTAACTAGCCATTAAAAAAAAGGGTAAAAAGACACCTCGAATGGTGCCTGTGCCAAAGGTACCCCAGGCCAGGGTGTAGAACGCAACATATAAGACCAGGTAAGATAGAAACATAACAACTTGAGTGGACCCCAAAGGGAAGTCCATAATCAAGAGTAACTTGGCGTCAGGGAGCTTGGGTGCCTCAATCTGGAGGGGATCTGGGCGACCCAAGGGAGCACCTGGGATTTTGGTAAATTGCGATAGAAGATAGTGGCCCACATGGTTGGAGACCTCCCTAAAGAGGTCCACCACCAAGTTTGCCCAAGAAACCATAAGTAAAACGTAAAAAAACGGGTATTTTTATTTAAGAAAAGTTGACTAACAAGGAATATTGGTCGCAAAAACATATTTAAAGTGGACTGGGGAAATTCAGGTTCTGCAGAAGTGCACCCAAGCCTTGACACTTCAATAAACAGATGCTTTCATCCGTTTCAGTAAAATACACCAAAAGTACCTTCACTCAAGTAATTGATTGAAGCCATATTTTACCTTAGCTCAAAATTTCATAACTTGAGCGGGACTCAAACCCTTGCTCTCCAATAAACCGAATCAAGCCGTCATCATTTATAACATAAATTGTTCGTTTTAGTGCCTGGGCTGAGATCAGAGGCTAAGCGTTTTGCACCCCATTAGTATCAACCTGGGCATGCTTGGCTTGCACCCAGCGTTGATCTAAGGTGTGTTTCAGGTCAGGAAGAGCCTGAAGTTTCACCTTTTGGGCCTCCTGTCGCCCAGCCTTATCTCTAGTATCAGTTCCTACTATAATGTCATCCAACCATGACAGAGGGGGTCGCATCTCCTTACACTCCTAGAAATGCTTTAGAAAATTTAGCATGTACTCAGTTTATAATACGTCCTTTGACAGTGTCTTTGAGCATATTTGTATCAGTTGAAGTCTTCTCTATGACCTCAAAGATGCCTTCCAGGTGTAATCAAGATAGCCCATCCTAACAAACCTGTGGTCATTATAGCAGAGTACTTACTCTCCTATGCTAAGGCAGTGCATGGGATGGCAATTCTGATCGTTGCGCTCCCAACTTAGCATTTTCTGGGCCAGCGCGTCAGAGTAGGCCTTAATCTAAATCTTTATCAGCATTTGAATGAGATATCCTTGTATCAAATATGAGTCATTATATCTCCATGAACACAGGAGCACAGGATCGGTGGAAGAGCATGTTGCCCACACAATAGTTGGAATGGTAACCTTCTCATGGATAAATGGATTGCAATGTTCTATGCGAAGATGGCAGAAGGCAGGAGGAGGTTTAACTCGTCAGTTTTCCTGATTATAATTTTTGTAGGATGCCAACCAAAGTGCCATAGACCCGCCGCATCATACCATTGGGTATGGGGTGGTATGGCATCAACAGGACCCTGCAGACCCCCATTGGATCATCAATCTTGACAATCATATGTGAAGTAAAGTTATATCCATTATCTATTAGAGTAATAGAAGCATATGTTTTTGTAAATAAAATGTTCTCCCAAAAGCTTTGGCAACCATTGAGGCCCCAAGTCTCTGATAAGCTTAGCTTCCACCCTTTTCATAAAATGAATGATAACTACCACTATATTCTAACCCTCAATGGCGGTTAGTGGCCCCATGACATCAATTGATATGGTTTGAATAGTGAAATTAGTTCTACAAGTTGTATATGATGCTCTTATGATACTGTGCTTCTAGGGGGTGGAAGGTGAGTCAAAAGGGCATATGCTACCAACCTGAAGGTTGCGAATTCTATTCCCGCACTTTGCACATAGATTGGGGTGCCAGCCAAAGGAAGCTGTTGGCGGTTAGTAGGTCTATTAACACAAAAACCTTACCCATTACATAACCAGAAAAATTTGAGTCCCGATCCAGAGGTGGAAAAACTTTTTTCAATGGAGTTGAACCTGTTCAGGTTTCATGTCATTTCTTTCTTTCGTTTCTTTCTTTTAGTAATGCCTGTCCCCTGGTCAGCTTGCCTCGGTTAAATAAATGATACTGTGCTTCTGGTTGGCACTCATGGCAGTAGCTGATGTACATGTGGACATCAAAGCTCATCAATTCTTAGTGGTTGTTGTCTCAGCTGTTCATACATCTTCTTGAATCTGCCATGGAACATGGCTTTGTGGGCTTTAATTATCAGATCTGTATGCTTGGTTGGTCGTGGTATGATTTACCTGCAGTTTCCTTATTAGTCTGAAGAGTTTTCCGTCCCTGATGGTAATGTTCTTTATAAATTAGTCCAAGGCATATTGATTTTCTAGTTTGTTTTCAAATTCCTTATTTAACATGTTATCATAATGGCCATCTGCATATCAGCAGCAATGTGACAGTAGGTAGCTTAGATAGTCCATCAGCGTTTTTATGCTTCATTCCAGGTCAATATTTAAATCTCAACTTCGTACATTTATGACTTCAGCGCCCAGCAAGTTAGGCGTCCATTTAGCTCCTTGAGGTTTTATAGCTAGCTAAGAGAAGAATTTTCAGTAGTCACATTGAAATGCATGTCATGGATATAAACCCCAAGTTTTAATACTTGGATTACTGCTAAACATTCCTTTGGTAATGGTGTAATTCCGCTCATGCACGTCTAAAATACAGCTGCAGTACACTAGAGGGTGCTCTACCCCTATATCGTCAAGTCGGGATAATACAGCTCCTACGTCAGTGAGTAAAGCGTCTGTCTGAAATATAAAAGTTTTATTAAAATTTGGGTAACAAAGTACTGACGTCATAGTGAGACAGTTATTAAGCCTTACAAAAATTAGCTGACAATTTGACGTCTATTCAAATGGAGTATCATTTTTTAATAAGCGGAACAGCAGCTCCCCAATTTTACTAAATTTTATTGACTACTGGTGGTATCAGACCATCCTGAGAAATACCTGGATGTCTCATTTGCTATCTGACATCTTCATCTTCTCAACTGTCTTTATATTGTCCAGTTGGGGCTATAGGCCCTCCTCGTCAATAATAAAGCCTAGATACTAGAGTTATTTTCAAAAGAAGGTATTTTTGAGCTTAAATTTTCATCTTAGTGTCAGTGAGCTGGTGGAAAACTTCCCCCAGGTGGTGCAAGTGTTTGTTGAACGTCCTCGATAAGATGTTTGTGTCATACAAGTAAAAAGATGCAAAAAATCTTTAAATCCCCCCATATGCTGTCCATCGCCCTTTGGAATGTAACGGGGACAATAAATAATCCCTGCGGCATTCACGTAAGCTCGGAATACCCCTTGAGTTGTTATAAAAGCACATTTTTCTTGTTCTTCCAGAAGCATCTCTATCTTACAGTAACTGGAAGTTAGATCCAAGGTGAAGAAGTACTTTGCTCCGCTGATTCAGTTTAGCATGTCATAATTTCTTATAAGGGGTAGGAGTCCTAAGTCATTACATTATTGAGTCACTGGTAGTCAATAATCACTCGGTTAGATCCAATCTTTTTTACAATTAAGAATGTGAAGCCCACAGGTTTTGATGGTATCATCATTACTTTCTGGACCAGCTGATTAATTTCTTTGTGGATGGCCTCTTCCACTGCCTTGGACCAACAGATGAGGTGGGGGAGTATTGTTGGATGGCTCCTGGTATTGATATATTATTTAAGTCCTCAGCACATCCCAGATAAAAGTCATCCAAAGCAAACATTTGTTTGTATTTATTGAATAGGCTATTTCCTGATCTTCTCATCTTCTGTCAGACTGATCATAGATTTGCAAGGCATGACTGAACGGATGGTCTTGATTTTCTTCTTCCAACCTGAACTTCTCTAGTGTACCAAAATCATGTACATCTTTCACTTCCTTTATCAGTATAAGGTGGAGGAACGCAATGTTTTGCCGCTGTATCAATGGATCAGGTATGGATAGAGTTTAGCTAGTAATATGCTAATCACTCTGTGATCTGGGAGTATATGTCCTAGTGGTGTGGGTACTTCTTGGTATAAGCAGTTGAAGGGTGCAAACACTTCTCCATATAAATCTGGCAGTATCTTAAGTTAATATCCATTTTCCCTATGACTTTGGGACTTAGCAGAATGTCACATAGCGGCCAGCCCTCAGCAGAATGACATCTAATTTCAAAATTTGGTTTGTTAAATACTAAGAGACGCCGCGCCTTTTTAGTAGCTAAAGGGTAAAATTCCATTTTAAAGGCTAGATTTACAAACAGCAGAGCTATTTATGTCTGCTGGTCTCCTCTCCAGTAAAATAATGGAAGTTTATGTATAGAGATTGTCAGATTATTCTTCCTAATTTTGGTTTTGATGTCATATACCTTCATAGATGAAATTTAATGAGGATACAGTAATGGTTTCTTTGTATGATTACTGTGGGAGCTGCTATAACAAATGAACTGACCTTTAGCGGCATCATGTTGTAAACTCTTAGTGAGGTAGTTAAGTTGGGTCCCACTTTCCCATATTCCTTGCAATGATCATATTCATCAATAATCCAGGTTTTATAAATAATCAGTTGATATAAAATTAATAGTGGTCCTCTTTCTACTATAGCCCTGACCCAGACCTTGACCACACTAATATCACCATAAGTACACTTAAAATAGTAAGAATCTGTAGTATTTATTAAGTTTACGCCAAGCTTATCATTCTGAACCAGGTAGTACTTTAATTCACCGCAGTTGTAGGGGCTAGTTATCATAATTATTCAAGTGGGAATAGCCACTGTGACCACTTCTAACTCTGGAATATCTCTAAAAGCAATTGTCAAGTCATACTGTTCCAGCTTCTGTATGTAGGGCTTCAATACTTTTTCGGCTTCCTGGACTATATTGACCCCTTGTCAAGATCAGGTATGACCACTATTACATTGTTAGCAATGATTAATGGAGGGGTTGAGGTCAGCGAGGTGTCAATATTAAGATTGGGGATAAGTTGGGGTCCAGCAGAAGTAAAATATCATATTTCCTCTTTGCTTATTGTTTCTCCTGTTCATTGGTATCTGCTGCTCCCACGTGCTGCACCGGGGGGGGGGGGGGGGGGGGGGGGGGGGGGGGGGGGGGGGGGGGGGGGGGGGGGGGGGGGGGGGGGGGGGGGGGGGGGGGGGGGGGGGGGGGGTTGGAGCCCTTGATGTAGCATTGATAACATAGTGTCACTTTACCCCAAATTGGTGGCGTGTGATCTGAAAGATGTCAGCTCTTTTGGGTGAGATGGCAGTCAGGAGGTTCTCTTTGGCATCCTGTTGGAGGGGCTTAATCCAGTTCTCTCTATTCTTCTGCTACCCCTTATTATGTTTTGGGTTCACAGCGCAATGGTGAAAATAATTCACCTTCTGCAATACATTGTAATCATAATATAACATGGGAAGCATGACTCAGTACAGCTCTTTTTATAGTTCATGGGCGTTCCATAAGGCAATTTGTGCATCATAATTGTTCAAGACATTTGCGCCATATAGCACCTGAGCCTTGAGGTAGAAGCAATCATCAACCTCTAGATCTATATTTATTCTTTTTGAAAGAGATATTGAGGAAGTCAGTTTCCTAGTTGTCATCATCTCTGCTCCGCTGAATTCCTCTATGATAATGTTCTTTGCATTCCTGTAAGACAGACCAGTTTTGCTAATCATGACCAATCATTATCTTCTTAGTCTTTTAATCCAACGAGTTCTTTAGCGTCACCAGTTTATTTTTGTCACTCACATTATCCATGCTAATCTCATGTATTGACAAAAAGGTTTTTACGTTTCTTTTTTTAGTACTAGTGGTGCCCAACCCAAAAGGAAAGCTGCCACGCATCTTTATTAGCAAATGGTAAACAAAGGGATTATTATAAATTAAAAATTCCTAATATAGCCCCTAGGTTATCAGCCTAGGAAGCCATATCAGATGGCGAGGAGGCTTTGGGAAACTTTTATCCAGTGCCTGCTTTAGCTGGCGGCCCATGTCGGGCAGCATTGGGGTGGGAGCATCAGCGATATGGGGCATAAGGAGATATAGTTGGGGGTTTTCTTTGTTAATGAGGCCGGAAGTGTCCATCGCCTCAACATATTGAGCAAGTTGATGCTCAGCAAAATTGATGAGAGCTGGCACACAAGTAAATGACTTGATGCGCAAGCAGGTTTTGGGATAGTTGGTGTTGAAAAAGGAAGTTTTTGCTGCATTGATGCAAGTGCAGCTCACACCAAAAGCAAGCTCCTCAATTTCATACCTTGCATCTTCCTCAAAATCATGAGGAAAAATGTGATAGGAATACCCTTGACAAGGAGGTTTTTACATTTCTTCTCTTGTCAGTCCTTAGCAAGTTAATGTGGTGACCTGAAACCACTAGCATCTTTGGATGCTCAGATGAGGCTTCAAAGTGTGGTTGATAATTCAGCACTACTGGTTCATGAGCCAAAGTTTAAGCGAGTTGAGAAAAATGAACTGGCGATAGGTGTAGAGTGAGCTAGTGTTTTTTTCATAGTTATCCAAACAGTTGGAGTGACTTAAGTGGGGGATTTCAGAATAAAATTAAAGTAGACCAGTCAGGAGTTGGTTTGAAATTCAGACTTATGGAATGTTTTCATACAAGGATGCTCCATTGTTATTAGAGTTCAGAGTCCTTTGATCTATACTCATGCATATCAGTGAATAGCTCCTTTGACTTCCAGGCGGGAGGTCCCCATCAGCATTTAGAGAGTTTTCCTCTGATCTCATCTCAGGGCTTGTCTAATTTGTCAGAAAGATATTGGCGCTCATCCTGAAAGGATTTCCCAACCTCAAACAATTTTAGTTCATTTGTGGTGAGTTGGGCTTTCAGAGCAATGTTATCCTCAGAGAGGATGTGATTCTCATGCCCTGGTTTTGACTGCGTCACTCATCATTTCAATCTCACCATATAATCAATAGGAAGATCATATGCATCAGTCAGACACACTTCAAGGGTGGTGATTCTGGTTTGATTTCTTTTGGTCTGACTGCTTTTGGCACTATTTTTAAGATCTTGAATCTGATTGTAGTGATTGACCAAGACTCAATAAAGGCAAACAAACTGTCATTCCAGATCCTTTACCAACTGCTAGATGATTTGACCGGTATGAGCATGGGCCTCTCTATTGTCAGCCTCCGCAATGGTGTGCTGCTCCACCTCTGTCTTCATGTATTCCTCAACCTGGCCACAGTGATGAGTCAAGTCAGCTGCCCATTGAGAAGACTCCCCAAGCTGTTTCAATACTTTGCCAATAATCTGGACCAGATTGGCATTCAGTTGTTTGATATGTTGCTCTACTCAGCGATGGTCTTCGCCTGTATGACGTTGTTGTATAAAACAACTACGTGAACTTCTTGAAAGGTGCCTTCAATAGATCTGACATTAGCTGGTTGTCCCAGCGTTGAGCTTCTGCAAACTCAACTAGTCCTGTGATTTTGATGTGTTGCCAGGCGAGGATCCACATAGGTTAGCAAATTGAGTAATGAATGTACAGGGTGATCATTTTTATTATTTGCATCTGTGTAGTGAGCTTCTTGATCTCCACAGGCATTAGCATCTCTCAGAATAAATGATAGTCTGCATATAGGTAGTCCTGGTTTTCTGAAGCTTCTAAACATCTCCAGGTGTGCTTTATTTATGGCTATATCATGAAGATGGTATCCCTGGAGAAATCATTTCATGACTAGCTCAACGTTTTCAATATGTAAACTGGACATTGGATTTACTAATTGATAGACCAGCGGTCCTACAAGATAGAGCTCCATAGTTACTTTCAGAATTTTACTGAATCTAAATATATTTTGAGTTGGGTCTTTTGAAGCTCACTTAAGTAGGTAAAATAATTGTGGATTTTGCATTAAAATCCGTTATATAAACTAAATAGGGCTTACCTTTATTAGAGGTTCAGAGGTCCAAAATAAATTCCTTAATGTTGGAACTTAACCAGCTGACAATGGTTCTGATATCCACTAGGTCTGAATAGCCCTAATGGAAAAAATTACATTAAAATTTAATTATAGATATGGCAATTGAACTTCAAAGAGTATATAATAATGCAAGGAAAGTTATTTTATTATAGAGATATTTCAGTATTATGTTAGTACTAGGGAAGTATAATAGATAAAAATTAATTATAAATCAACGTTAGACATATAAATTAAAGATCATATAGATCAGGATAATCAGAAAAAATTCAAAAAGTCATGTGGCAAGCTCAATTAATCCCATCAGTGAATCACTTGGAGAGTAATTGAGATTCGTTAACTGATTTATTTGTTCAAGATTCCAGTGTAATTAATGGGAAGCGCTTGTTGCCTCATATAATAATATTAGATCTAATATAGGCGAATAGTATAATATATAATTAAATATTAAAAATTATTGGTATTGATTATATTAAAATACTACCACCATGTCGAGGCTTCACCCTTAGTAGGGGAAATCCTGACAGTGGGAGCTTCATCTTCTTATTACAAACTGCTGAGACAGAAGTGGTCGTGGGGGGCTCCACTGTGTCCATGGTTTGAGGGGGATACTAGTCACCAAAGCTGGTGTTGAAGTGGTTGATATATTGACTCATGGTGGTTGATTTCTTGATACCTCTACGGTGTCATTAAAAGTTCCCCATGTAGTGATAACCATAATGTTGCAATTGGACCTGTAACTGGGCAAAATAGGAACAGTTATATTTGCACTTCAAATAAGTACAACTGTGTGAAGACAGTTTAACTCTAAATAAACATAAAGCTTGACAAAAATAGCCCTTATTAGATATAAATCCCACAAATACTTCATAGTCTTGGTAGGTACTTACAGATTGGAGATCTATTATTGATGGAATTCTTCAGTATATGCATCACTGCGTATATCACTTTTAATTATGAGCCAACCTATATTAAGTCTTGAATTCTAGTCGATCAGCTTAATTCCTAGCTCCCAAATCTTCTAAGGTTTAAACATTATGGTCCAATTTTAGCCAGTGGATTAAGCCACCTGAAACTTGATGGTTCTTCCAAGGTTGGACGCAACTTGTGGCGGTCTGTTCAACCTTGGTAACATCTTGAGGGGATCAGTTGACTGTTGTTTGTCAGTAATGATGAGATTTGCGCTAGTTCAGAAGAAATTTGAATGTGAGATAATTTACAACTCCATCAATGGGGTTCCACCGCCGTGGTTGCTAACAAATCTGCTACTAACAATGATCGCCTAAACAAGAAACTTTAAATCCCAAATCCTACTTAATTCTCCAGATTATCTGGGAATGATATTTCCAATTTGACATCTCCTGATTCCGCCATATTAATCAGTAAAGATCTTTACATTGAAAACATCCTAATCTGTTGCATCATTCAGTAAAGAACATGTCATTTGGAAATACCTGTACCCTGCACGATCCTAAACTTCTACTAATGTAATAAATATTCTTATCTTTTAATTAACAAATATATACTGACTCATATCTCGATTATTGCCTAGTTCTAACTAGAGATTGCCTACTTTTGACTAGAGATATTGCTTGCATTATGGCAGAAATTTGCCTTAGCAAAGGAATTTATTTCACCAATAAATTTGCCCTAGAGACCTGTAGTCTACTAGGAGATTCCGCTGGATCTATAACGACTGATGATTGTGTAGCATTTGAATACCTGGCCTTCAATTTAAATAAAAAACTCAATACTTGTGTTTTCTGCCAGATCCCATCTGAGGCTACCTGGTGAAGCCGTAATTTCCCATGAATGATCCCAGCGATAACAGCCCTACAAATATGGAGGAGAATATGAGCTTGGTAAGATAGGTCAATTCCAATAATTATTATATGCAACTTTTAAGCACTGATGAGCTTGAGTTAAGGGAAACGATGACCTTAACTATTTTAGCCCCTGACAAAACTCTTTATCAAATCCTAGATGCTGAAGTATTTGAGACTGTAGAAGCTTTGCTGGGTGAAACCATCACCCCTGGGGGGAGAACCAGTCATTGTCGCTTCTCATTTTGCTCTCAATATGGTGCATCTATATTTCTTTCCCAATCTTCCTAGTAATGTAGCAGTGATGTCTCAAACTGATTACTATCTCCGCCTATTTTTCCACCCCGCCATTCATCACCAATTATAAATATTAGGTTTGCATCACATGGAAATCCATCTGGCATCTCATACTATTGCAGCAATTTCTCACTCAACTTCTTGAATTGTATAAAACAGCTACCAATTTGGTATAATAATGGCGAAGCCAATTTAATTGGATGGTGAGAAATTAAATTAGATTTAAATCCAACTAGTCCAAATTAAAACGGAGTTGTATATTTTCTGAATGGCAAACTTTTTCAGCAGATGGCCCATGCCACCGCTGACTTGGATCAGCGAGTTGAGCGCTTTTTACTGAACTTATTTACCAAATTTCTGTAATTGTCAAACAACGGATTCTCATGTTGTCAAGTTAGCTACTCAGATTCCACTTTGAGTGAGAGGGCTTCCATGCTACCTGATATAAAGTTAATATCCAAACGAGGACCTCCCAGCTCTACTGGCCCTCCTGGCCCTGAAGGGGGCAAGGGCCCCAGGGCCTGAAGGTCCTCGAAGACCACATGAAACTTCCTCGCCAAAAGGGCTTACTTCTGGTGAAAACCACGATGCTCAAATCAAGCCCTTGAGCAACAATTGCTAAAGTTGGCTCAAGGGCATGGATTAGTATTGAAGGGAACTTTCTCAATAAAGATTTTACACTGATCTCATTGCAAAATAAAATTGCTTCTCTACACAAACCTGTTCTTAGTTAATTTCATTTCATCAAACCAATCAGACTCAAATGAATGATAAACTCCGGAAATTGAGCACTATACTTCAAACAATTGAGGCTAAACAAGATACCCTGTCACATAAAGTAGAAATTTAGTCCGATAAGATTTAAAATTCTGATGACTTATAGATATCAGAGCCTCACTAGCTCATGTCAATGACTGCTACACTACTCTCCAGGATGATCTGGATGAGTTTTACCGTCAAGTTGATAAGTCTATTCCCTAGACCAACCTAGAAACCACTGAGTCAACTGTGTTGGAACATCCTATTTCTCAAGCTGACCATGTTCTCTTTAAAACTGTTGGTTTCTTCAATCTCATCTTATTAAGAGAAGTTTGTGCCTGAGACCAAATTCAAAGTCTTATCTCTATATGTATTAAAATGTGATGTAACTGGCTACAGATTGCCAAGAGTGCCAACACATACAAACCTGTCTTGATAGTGAGACCTAAGAGATCATGATTCCATATTTCAAAGAGTGTATTTCTTAAGCTATGTTAAAGGACGCTTTATCAACGAGTTTGGAAGTAATATATACCATTCTAACTAAAAACAGGATTTCATGCGGATCTGTCCTAGATGTAGAGATACAGATATTGAGTTTTCTGAGCGGTTTTATCACGAATTTCAGGACTTGGACGCCTGAAATTGAGTTACTTTGCTATGACATAGCCACCATCCTCTCCACATTTCAACACAATATGACTCTTTTACTGCACTTCCAGAATGCAAGGAAGTATAAATCAATTTTGATATTAAGTATACTATAATAGAGTTGCCTGAGCTGGAAGTGTGCCAAACACAAAACAAAGAAACTCAGCCTCTCATTCATGTAGTAGGACTATTCCAGAGATCTAAATCTTGACTTAACCTTTGCTCTTATTGCTTAATCTATACTAAGAGGATTCCTGTTGGAAGATAAAAGCCAACGAGGCGGGAAAGTGAACCCTTCAAAGGGCGTGAGGCCCCTTCTGCTGATAACTCTGCGCCTCATCCCACGTCTTAAGTTCCTTCTCGCTCTGAATGTTACACCTATCTAAGCCTGATGAATGTATATGTGTCCTTGTTAGTATGTAATAAAGGTCAGAATTCCTCTTTTTTAGTACTAGTGATGCCAATCCATGAGAGTAGGACCATCACACATATTTTTTTGCATTGTGCCAAACAAAGAAGTTTATAGATAAAAGATTAGCATGGTGCCTCATCATTAGCCTAATCATCTATATTAGAAGGGGAGGGGTGTTTTTGTTTGGAGACAGTTACAGGTGGTGGGCAATGGCTATAAAAGGGTTGGAGCATCAGCAGCATGCGGCAGAAGGAGAAAGAGCTGAGGGTTCATATTATTAATGATGATAGCACTGTTCATCACTTTGACATATTGTGCAAGTTGGTATTCAGAAAAGGCTATAAGTTTGGGCACACAAGTGAAGTATTTAATGCGTTGGCGGGTTTGGGTATAGTTGGAGTTATAAAGTGAAGATCTTGCCACATTTTAGCATGTGTGGTCATCTGCAAATGCTAGTTTTTCAATAATGAATTTCTGCTCCTTGGAAAATTTTAAATCTAAAGTTTTCTTACTCTGCTCTTTCTGGACCACTTCCACCAGAAATTATATTTTTTAGTTTCCTCTGATGAAACTGAGGTTACCCATGTTGAATTAGTTGTCCATAAGGTGATAATTCTGACCATAGGTGACACCATATTGCCAGTTAAAATCATTTTCATTAATTCGTGAAATGAATAACATTCACACTGGATCAAAACCACACCTTAGATTATGGGACCATAGGACCTCATTGGACCACTCTCAGAGGACTTATACTCCTTGCCCTTTATTTTGTATCACTGATTATGTCATCCCCATCAGTTGTGCTAGAGCGTGATGGTCATGACCTTCTGTTAAAACTTGGGGAGCTTGAAACCTAGATTGATTTTCAATGGATAAAGTTTGGCAATTGTTTCCTCATACTGAATTAAACTTGCTTTGGCACGCTTGTTCAACAGCACAGATTCCTTGTATGGGCGTTTTTTTGACTGTTTAATAATACTAGAATATAATGGGCAATAGTAGTATTGAGACTACTATTCTACTTGGTCTCATAGCCAAGATAGTAATATGGTTTAACGCCAACCAGGTGCTTATCCTAATATTGAACTTTTCTGAAATGGTAGGAACTCAAATCCTATTCCGTCTGATAGAACTTAACCTAAGGTAAGGTTCAAAGGTTTTTCTTCCTTCTTATCATGAAAAGTTTACAGAAAAAGAAACAATATAGACAAAAGATCTTCTTGTCCTTTAACAACTGTAATATCAAGAGCAAAAACAGTCTATTTATAAAGTATTTTAACCTTTTAATTTATACGCTTCATTATAAAAAATTTAGGGGAATTAATAGGATTTTGGCACACAACTTTTTAGTTGGCACCCTAATTGGAAATGGCAGCTATTGCAGATGAATTAACCCTCCAGGGTTATGCAAAGCTATGACCTTCTTCATTAAATTAATTTGGTTCACTCCCCTACTCAACTGTAACCTTTTCTGAGTTGAAATGAAGAACGTTTCCCAACGTCTTCACTCATAATCCATCTAATTTACCCTTATTTGGTAACAACCTGCTTAATTAATGAGACTCTTAATTTAAACATCATATTGTGATCCAGTAAAATGTTAAATCTAAAGTTGCTTTATGAAATGTGGCATTACTCACCAGCAACTCACAATCCCTTTAGTTGATCAGCAACTAAACCCAATCAACTCCTATAAGTCAATTAAGTTATCAATAATGAATTCAACACCCTAATCACTTGCTTATTGTCAGGGATCATCCCAATGAAACACACATCAATCTTTCAGATTGTAATCCAGCGGATTCATAGAGATTTGCTGGAATATTTCTCCAAAAAATACTTATTATCTAGAAAATTGATAACACCAACATCCACTAGCGGGATGAATCCTCTAGTGGACAAGCAGATTAAACGCAATCAATGAAGCTGGGTAATTTAGCAAAAATCCCTCCAATTGACCAGATTATCCAGCAATGAAGATTTTCTGGGGGCGTATGCCACATGGATTCTGAATGAGTCCACCAGCAGGGTTTAAATTTGAGGTGCTCTTGGTCCATCTCCATTCCTTTCTCAATGCAGCTTGGTTTAGTCCTTCTTCTTTGCTGGTTTCTGTTATGTGTCCTCCTTGATGTCGCCTCTACAGAGAGCGGTTCCCATGGCCACATGCTTTGCCAGCCTTGTTTGGGTGTTCTTGCCAATAGAAAGGTCTGGAAAGCCTGTTTTTCACAAGATTGGGGTTATACAACACCTCATCGTTTAAAGGATATTCTTGGTGGCTTCTTATTACTTATCCCTGTATTCCCTCAGGCTGGGCTTCATTTCATTAGGTACTACTCCCAGAAAATCCAGTTTCAATACGTCCTGATTCTACCGCTGTGTTTTGCTTTTTCCAGCGCCTCAGTACTACTCGCGGTGGACCCAGTTTTATCCTATGTTTTTCTTTTATTAACATAAGGCGACATCACCAGATGCTTATTTAAATGATGATAAGAATAAACCAATTTTTTTATATATTCTGCATTTTTATACTCTTATATATCTTTTCTTTATAATTTTTTATCATATATTAAATTTTATTTTTTTCCTTGTGTTATTTTAAGCAATAGGACTTAATCTATTATTAGGTTCAGAGTTCCATCTTTTCATTCTTCATACTCTGGTTCAGCAGTTCGTTTTTTAACTTAACAGCTATTGTGGTTCAGAGGTCTATTTTTAAGACTTAACCACTTATTATAGTTCAGCGGCCCTCAGCTGGGGATTGACCAACACTAGGACTTAACCTATATTTTTTTCTAGTTTTTTGGTCCTTCAGAAACATTGCACTTTTTTCTCTCCTAGATCTAATACTTGAGATATTTCATATGGACACAGTTCACTACACGACCATCTGTGATGTTCTTAATTGTGTAGGCATCAGTCACCAACTTGGGGATCACTTCAAATGGACCTGACCACAAGGCATCCAGCTTATTTCTTCATCCAAAAATATGGTTTCACAATAGGCTACCCTATCCCCACATGGTTTTCCTGTATTACTGGGCAGTTCTTGTCTTCTGTTAACTTCGCTTTGATCTTTTTCTATAAGGTTATATCAAACGCTTGCAAAATAGGTTTGATCATAATAATGGCCTGTCAGTTCAGGTATGGATTGGTGCTCATCCCCACTGCTGTCTATATGAAGAATACAAAATTGGTGGTAAGGCTGCCCTTTGCCCATAAATTAATTCAAATGTCGTTTTTCCTATCCCATATGCTGACCTATGTTGTAATCAAAGGTAACCAAAATTAGGTATGTTCATCAAGCGGAAATTTTTCCTGCAAACAAATTTCTTAGTGTTGTAGCTAGCGTTCTATGAAATCTTTCCACCATTAATTTCTTTTCTGGTTTGTATGGAACTGATACTTCTCCTATGATCCCCACATATTCATTAAAACTTGGGATCACATAGGAGGTAAAATTGGTTCTATTGTCACTCACTATTACTTGAGGCATCTTGACTGTAAACCACTTAATCTAAAATGAACTTCGCTGTGCTCACAGCGTCCACTTTGCTCAGGGCTCTGAATTTGACCCATCTAGTTGGATGGTCTATTGTCACTAAGAGATTTCTTGCGCCTCCTGTGCTGAAAACAGAAGTCCCATCACGTCTTAATGACACAGTGTGTCATGTGAATCCAGGGCAAATCAGCCTGTATTATGTTAAAATCTTATGAGTTTTGTGGAGTTGGCATTCCAAGCAACAGGCCAGGTAGTCAGCGACATCATAATTGATCAATTCTAAGTAGTACTGCAAGTATGGTCCATATTCTTCCTTAGGCCAACATGGCTGAAAACTTTGTGTTTGGCACAGATTATTTCCGCTCATTCTGATGGCTTTGGGAATATGAATCGGTTTCCATCAATCATTTTAAATAGTTGTCCATATCTTATCTCAATGTTATTCATTGCGTTCTTTAGCATACCTTAGATTTCTTGGGGTTCATCCCAGACATTGCCTACAATCATTCTTTGGAATAAAATTATCCAATTGAATATAGAATATGTGGACTGCAGGCAATCTTGATAGTTTGTCAACGTTTTGATGCGCTGCTTCATTCTAATGTAGTATCTCAAAATTTTAGGCTTGTAATTTTAAAGCCCATTAGGCCAATAGCCCCTCTGATTCCTTCAAGTTATGGAGCCAGCACAAAGAAGAATTGTCATCACCACTTTGAAGTGTATTCCATATGCACACTTAGAATTGCTTGCATGCATAGATTACTGTGAGATATTTACACTCCATTATAGTATATTTTCTCTCCTCTGGTGTTAGTGTTTGACCCACATAGGCCACTGGATGTTCTTCCCCATCTTCATCCACTTGGCTCAAAATGGCTTTAATCACCATTAACGATGCATCAGTTTAAATGATTAATTCCTGATCGAGATTTTTGTGCTTTAGTACAGGACTGATCATTAGAAATTGACGTAACTCATTAAATAAATACTGGGCTTTTTCATTCCATACAAATCCTTTTAACAGATCCTTTAATAAGTGGAATAAAGGCTCCGCGATTTTGGTAAATCCTTTATGAATTGGCAATAGAAGCTGACTATCCTTAGAAATATTTGGATATCACAAACGCTCTTCAGTATTGACATCCATTCAATTGCCTTATTTTTCTGTTGCTGATGTTTCAGCCCTCTAGATTTAATAACAAACCCCAAGTATTCAAGCTCCTCCTTAAAGAACTTGCATTTTTTGGCTTGATTTTCAAGTTCACCATCGCCAGGTGCTTGAACACTCCTCCTGAGTGGTCCAAAGGTACGTGAAGGTCCTGTTGATTACATCTAAATCATTCAGATATACTAAAACTCATGATAGCTTCAGATCACTAAGGATAGAGCCCATTGCCTTCTGGAAGGTGACCAGAGTGTTACACAATCCCTTGGGCATTTAGGGCAATGGTAAAGTCCCTGTTTGGTAATGATTGTCCATTTTTCTTGATCCTCCTTCAAAAAATCAATCTGCCAATATCCTAAAATTAAGTCCATCGCCAAAAAGTTTTTGGTATTACCTAAACAATCAAGCACGTCGTCAATTCTCAGCAGTTTACACAAAACCCCTCTTTAGTGATTTTGTTTAATTGGCAATAATAAATCACAACTCAATTTAATCCATCATTATTTTACTATAAGGATCAGACTCTCCCATGGAATCAACGATGGAATGAGGAGCCCATGCTCAACAAGATTTCTGATTTCTCGCTGCCCACAGTTTCAGCAACTTTAGACCTCTGAACATGTCTTATCCATCTTGGCGAATATTTACCTGTGTTGACTTTGTGGATCACGTTCTTCGTGCATCACAAGTCATGGTCATCTTAGGTGAATATCTCCTGATACTTCTCATATAGTTGGAGCTCCTCTTCTTTATGCTTTTAAATCTATTGCGGGGAAGGCCGACCATGGGACGGACACTTCCAAATATGACTCAGACGAGACAAAACTCAGTACCAGGTGAGGCACCCCAGAGAAGCGATGCTATCTCTTGTTGCCAGCGGGAACGCCACTTATGGGAAGGGGGAGGGAACGTGTGTAGGGGGCGTAGCCACTATTGAGCACGTGTGGAGGAAGGGGTCTGATTTGATGAACCAGACTGGGAACCAGGAGGAGACCAGCTGCCAGCGACGTGGTGGGAGATATCCAAACACCCATGCTTGAAAGTGGTCTACCAAATGAGACCGGAATCTGTGGACAGCTTCAGGGAGGGTGGGGATGGATCCGGCGATGGCATCCAAGACAATCGTGTGGATAGTCCACATGGCGATTGCAACCACCAGAGCACGAAGGGAGGGTGGGAGGGGGAGGCCATTGATGAAGCAAACATATCTCTTGACAGACTGAAGGGATGTGTTTGAACCTGGCCTAGCAGACGTTGGACTTCGCGCCATATCACTTTAGAGGTGGGGCACTTCTCCAGGCGGTGAAACAGCGTTCCATACTGGCCACACACGACACAGGATGAGTGTAAAGCGTTAGAGCGCTCAGCTGTACGATACACCCGCCTCAGGCAGCGCCACACATGGGAACGGACTTGAGGCTGCAGCAGAGGATGGTGTGCGTATTGCCAGATAGTCTTTTGGGTCTCAGTGGAATAAGGGATGTCCATCATGTCCAGGTAGTCCACCCTGGATAGGACTTGGGGTCGAATGGGGATCACGCCCTCATGGATGGGTAGCCCCTGTACCTCTTGTGTGAACTGAGGAGAGGGGCGGCCTCTTTGGGTTGTATGTCCACTAATACGAATTCTCCACTCTGCGCTTCGCATGGAGAGTAGGATTCGTTTGTAGTGGGTTTTTGTCCCGTGAGGACCTTTGGCTGATGTGTGTGATGCAAGGTATTTCATCAGGGAGTGGGGGTTTGATGGGTTGTTGAGGCCCAAGGCTCGGGAGAAGTTGGAGCGGGCCGCGCGGGACCAGTGTTGGGATGGGAGTGTAGGAGCAGTGATGGCCGCAATCCAGGTGCCTAGGATCTTGGCGGCATGGGCTTTGAAGTCAAGTAGGCCCATGCCACCATGATGTTGAGGGCCAAACATGACCTCAAGTCGTACTGGTGGAGGGCGGCCTGACCAAAGCCAACCTTGTAGCAAAGCATACAGGGATTTGAAGAAGCTTGGGGAGAAGGGGATGGCGTGGGCTCCAAACCAGACTTTGGATAGGAGCATAGAGTTGGCAAGCACAACCCTGCCAGTGAGGGTAGTAGGGTGGGCTCTGAGAGAGGCGATTCGCTTCGTCACGTTGTCCAGTATATGGCCCTCCATTACTGCTGACACGTATCCTCCCGCCTCCAACCACACGCCCAGATGGCGTACCGGTCCTATGGTAGGTCGCGGCACAAAGGGGAGCACCAGTGGAGCGGTGTGTTTTGAGTTAGTGAGGCGTGGACTTGGGCGAGCAGCTGGGCTGGGTTGGGAACTACTTGCTGGGGCCCAGCAGTTCTGAAACTGACCAAGGAGGATGATTTTGGTTTTGGAGGCGTTCAGTGCCGCGTTGCTTACCCGGGAATATTCCTGGATGAGGGCTTCAAGCGCGCGTGCATCTTTATTATTAGACACCCCCACCACGCAATCATCTGCAAATGCCATCATCTTGACTGGGGTTTGGCCTGGCACATGGACCCCAGTGAGTTGGGCATTCACATTTCGCAGTAGTGGGTCAAGGCTGAAGTTGTATAAGAGTGGGCTCAGTGGGTCCCCTTGTCGCAGGCCCCTTTGAGGATGGACTACATCCGTTAGGAAACCTGGGCCGCGCACAGCCATTGTTGCAGATTCCGTGAGCAGCATCACCCAGTTAATGAAGCGGGGAGGTAGGCGGAATTGTTGGAGGCAGGCCCTAAGGTATTCCCAGTTTACTCTATCATAGGCCTTTTGTTGGTCCAAGAATACCAGTGCCCCAGAGGCTGTGGACTGACACACATTAGCCACAGAGTGCACGTTATCCCAAATTGACCTTCTGGGGATGAAACCAAATTGTTCTGGAGAGATGGTGGCAGATGCTACAGTCCCTAAATGGTTAGCCATGATTTTTGTTAAAATTTTGGTGTCTGTGTTTGTTAGAGAAATGGGGCGCCAGTTGGCTAAGTCTAGCCTATCCCCTTTCTTGAAGAGTGTGACTGTAAAAGCCTCATGTCCTCCTGGTAGGAGGCGCGTTTCCAACAGGCTTTAGTTGAGTGAGGCTAGCAGCAATGGGGATATGTATTTAAAATATTTTTTGTAGAACTCATATGGAATGCCATCTGGGCCTGGGCATTTTCAGTTTGGCGCACCGCGAATGGTAGTCCATAATTCATTCAGAGTAATTAAATTCATTATTTCCGGGTATCAGAAAATGGTGCGGATATGAGCTCTGTTGAGAAATTCTGCCATTTCGGCCGGCTGAATTGGTTCAGCTCGGTATAACTCGGAGTAATATTTTTGCATTTCAATTGCCACTTCGGCCGGTGTGTCCACAATAGAATTATCCGATCTTCGCACCTGTGTGCAGGCCACGCTCTGGCGTGGTGCATAAAATTTTTTGAAGAAGTATGCGGTGCACTTGTCATCTTTAGTGATGCGTGTGGCCCTGTATTGGACACAAACCTGATGCTTGTGTTGCCTTTCAAGTGCGTTGAGGTGTGCTGCTGCCTCCGCCCACTTCTGGCCCCATGCAGGGCTATATCCTGAGGCTGGAATGTTGGACTCCAAGTGGGCCAATTCCGCCAGCGCGCGCGATATAACCGCCGATGTGGCTCGTGAGCGTCTGGATGAGAGATGGCGATAGTGGCAGATGGTGTCTTTTTTGAAAGTTGCCCATGTGGAAATGGGGTCCGCACAAAATGGTGCAACAAACGATTTTGCCAAAGTTGCCTCTTCCACCCACGTGGAAAATCCTGGCGACGCAAGCTCTGTGGGGCAGATTTTGCACCAATGTGGGGCCTTTGCAACTGTGACGGGTAGGTGGTATGTTATCGAGACCAGTTGGTGGTCGGAGAATTCCATTTTCATTGTTTTGAAGTGGGAGATGTGGGGTTGGAATTTTGCCGGCGCTAGAATAAGGTCAATGCGGGTCATGGACCTTAATTGGCCGTTGTGGATGTGGGGACGCATCATGTTTTCGAGCAGTGGGGCATGTCGCGGCAGCGCATCCATTAACCCAAGGGTGGCTTTTAGAACGCGTAGTTCTACATGACCCTGTGGGGCGTGGGGTGAGGGCGGCCACCGGTCCGTTGGTGAGGTTAGCCAACAGTTCATGTCACCGATTAGGAAAGAATTGGGGGTATCGGGAGGGATTTGACCGATGAGAAAAATTCCTGACGCTCTTGTGCACCGTTTGGGGTGTAAATGTTGACAATTGTGTGTGCAACATCAGCCCAAGAGAAGGTGACAACGAGCACTCGGTCATTTAGGAATGTTTCTGAAGATGTAAATTTAAAAAAATTGTTTTTCTGAATTAGCACCCCACAGTGCTTTGACCAAAAGGATAGGGATGGTAGGAGCATTGTTTTCCAAGTATCCTCAGAACCTTGTGGACAGTGGGTTTCCTGGATGGCCAGGATATCCACGGGTAAATTATGTTGTAAAAAACTCAGTTTCCTAGCCTGGGACGGGGAGGCCTTGAGTCCGGTGATATTCAACGTCCCTAGAGTGAAGGTTTCCCCCATCGCACCTTAGGTGCGAGGGGGTGGGCCCCCTGGCCCACCAGCCTCTTCCAGGTCCCCATGGGCTTTCACAGCAGCACAGGTCTAGCAGCAACGCTATCGGGGTTTTTGTTAATTTTTGTGGAAAGAGTCATATTGGCTTTGGCCTTCGCTTTTTGTTTTCCCGACGTCGGATGAATTTTTTGCGGTGCGGATAGGTTCGGTGCACCGTCGAGTGGGGCGAAAATTTTTTTTTCGGTTGGGATAGGTCCCAAGTCAGTTTCAACTGGGGCTTGGGTGCAGCGATTGGGTGAGATCAAATCTCCCATCGGATCCTCGGATTGAGTGGCCCATTCAGCTTGGGCCTCCCCATCTGATTGGGTGATGGATTCCTGAGTTGCTTCTGCCGCAAAGGTCTCCATGTCCTCCTGGCGTTGTGAGTGTGGGATGGTGGTGGGGACCTTGGCCGCTTCCTTGGCCGCAGTCCTACGGGCCTGCTTGGCCTTCTTCCGCTCCTGCAAGGAGATGGGCTTTACCAATAGGTAGCAGCCTTGTGCTCCCCACGGGAAGGCCTCTTTGGTGCTTGCGGTTGGTTCGTAGTGCGCCTCTCCGCTGGCCATGGCCGCCGAGGGGTGCTCTTGGAATGTAATGCCCTCTTTAATGGGGCACACGTGTGCCTTATGGCCGAACGCGTCACAGTGGGTGCAAATGGGGGGCGCGCTGTCCACGGTTACCCGGAATGGGTGGGTGGTGTGCCCTGCAATATCAATAAAGGTGGAGTGCAGGATCTGGGTTAGGTCCTTTGTGATCTCCTCAGATGGGGTCAGAACTGCAATGGCTTTGCCGGTGCACAGGTGTGGCATCAGCGTGAAATGTTGCATTTTGAAAGATTGTATTTCGCCATATATGGCGAGACCATCTTTCAGGTGTTGCTCCAAAATGTCACGTTTTACCGTAGTAGGCAAAAAGTCAAACATGAGGAAAATTTGGTTCGATTTTGTCCATCTGGTGCATTTAGTTTCGATGACCTGTTGCCCTTCAGGGAGGTCTACCACTACGCGCACCGCTGCAGCCTCGTCTGCTGCTATTTTGTTTTCGAAACTTAGGTCCAGCCAACCGCGCAACATGGAGTGATTTGCAACGTACACCGCAGTTGGGAAAACTTTGTGTACATCTTCACAAAATTTTTCCCATAGGGCCATTTTTTGGATGTCCAGATACACACGGACTCCAAATTCCACCGACGAAAGTGGCTGGGAATGTGGCGTATTGATGTACTGGTTGCATCGTGCTTGCCATGTGAGTATCTCCAGGGAAATTGTGACCGCCAGTTTTTTTAAATTTTTTTTCTATTCCACCAGATTCTCCGGGGCGTTTTCGAATGTTAGAGGCTGTGGGCCTTCCGCCTGCTCCTCTTGCTTTGCTTGCCCAACTGCTCCCAGACATGGGCGCAGACTAATCCCCTCTATGAGATTATCAAACTGGATTAAGTCTTGAATTGAATGGGTTGCAAAAGTGTTTGCAACGAGAGAGAGAAGTTACCTCTTCTTTATGCTGTTTAGATAAATCATCCTGATGCTCTTGATCAATTAAAACATTGACACCTTTGTCAGTTTCTACCAGCAATCCCATTTCAATTAGTGTTCCAAAAATGGAATTTGTTGATCTCTGCCACTGAGATTAGATGGAGAACTGTGATGACTTGATTTTTCGCTATCTTCATCAGTTTTTTCCCATATTTGCCAGTAGAATGTTTTTTCTCCATATCCGGCTAAATTATCCCCAGAGCTACCCATGGTTCAATTCTTGATTGCCTCCATGGGCCACTAACTTCTCCATATAGTTGCTCCATGATCAGGAGCGTTAATCCTGTGCTAATGATTACTTGCATCCTTGGTGGTAGAGGGTTCGTCATTTTTGTTTTCAAGGGGAACTCACAGTTTTCCAGGATCTCCTTTATCATTTCTCTCTATTTTCACCCAACCAATTGGTCTGGATGGGAATGATGCCATCATTGTAATCAATTTTACAAAATTGTTTTATGCAGCGGTGGCACTCCTTCCCACTAATATAACAAGGGCAGGGTCTTTCCCAAAACGGTCAGAGGATTCTTCTCATAATGCATTTCACTAATATTTTCTCAGGAACTCCGTCCCAATCAGGATATCACAATTCTGGTTTACTAATACAATGGCAGTAGCTGATACCGCAAGGGAATTAAACTGAAGTGGAAGTGAACTCTACGCTCCACAGGATATTATCTTATCTGGTCCAGCCATTCTGTATTCCTTCTGATGTTCTTTTTCTGGAAAAATCTTCATTAGTTTCACCAATTTGATCAAAACAATATTAATTGGCACTCCACTATTGATGATTTCCCTCACTCTCACTTAGTTAACTATGATATCCGCTTATGTACACTCAGAATATTTTATTAGGGTATTTACTGAGTGAAATTTAGTATTATTTGCCAAATTGAGAGTGTGAAGTAGTTGTGCTGAGAGATTAAGGGAAGGTTCCTTGATTGCACTAATTGGAATGGATATGTTTGCTCATCTAATCTCATATTGAGTAATTACTCTTGTTTCTTGGTGGATTTAATCTTGTCTGCTAACAGATGAACATACAGTTGAGATAAACACTATGATCTTGGGGTTGATATCCTTTGGCTTAGCTCAAGTTATAGCGTTTGTGTCCATACTAACAACATGATATAGAGGATTGGTTGTTTTGTCATCTACAAAAAGATCGGAAATGTCTATATCATAATTCATAATATTCTGATGAACAGGTTTAACTGCAGTGCCAGATTGTTCCATCTCTATATTGCAGGACCTTTTCTCAAATCCAAAAGCTTTACTACTCCTTCGCCTGAACTAAGGTGGCCTGCTCCTTGGGCTTCTTGCTCCAATATTGGGCAGATACATGTCCGGAACTCTACTCAGATGGCAGCGGTTTTGCATCTTTTCCACTTGTTTTTGTACTTCAGGCTATTTTCCTGACACAACTCAATTAAGTTACTCTTTATTTGTCTCAGCAAATTTTATAGTATTTTGTGCTTGAGTCTGGATCACTTTGAATGCTCAATTTGAGGCTTAAAAAGTGGCTCCCAACATTTTCAAATGATCTACCATTTGAGATGTGAATATTTGCGTTTCTAATGCTGAAGCGATTGTTCTATGCGAGCCACAATTGGGCTGTAATGCTGCTTGCATCACGATTCAGTCATCAAAATCCGTTAGCACTTTTGCACCAGCCAGAATCTGTGATTCCTGGTAGAATTGGTCTGCAAAAGCTACTAGTGTCTCATCTTTTCAAAATAAATTCTCATAAATTTTTTGCTTGCAGTCGGACATCCACATAGGGCTTCCAAATTCTAGCATGATGGCTTCCTTGACCTCCTGATGAAACAGTTATCCCCATTTAAATGGGTTAACACAAGATTCTGACAAGTATTGTTCATGCAGTTCATGACATTCACTGTCTTATGTCATTCACTGAATCAGAACATTGTCATTTTGCTTACTTAGAAAATGCAGGGGCATTATCTCAATGTAATGCAGTTAATTTTGGTCTGCTTAAAAATTCATCTGTGGCTCCACTAACATGTGTATCCTATCCAACAACTTTATTGACCATGGGAGTAACTTCAGGTGTCATCTCCAAAATTTGCTTAAAATGACTCAGGCATATTTGGGTGTGTTATTCTTTCCAATTGGAGTTTCAGGCGTTTTCATTTTTGGCTTCTACCTCCTCCATTTGTGCATAATCGCAAATATGGTCCTCTAATTCTTCTATACGCTTCAATTGTCACGCTATATCTTTAGTAAGCTGAAGAATTTGTTCTTGATCTACCTCTCACTTAATCTTTTGAAGCAATACTTCTTTGAATAGTTCACCCTCCTTGCGCTTCAAGGAGTTGAATTTTTCGCAGATATCGTTGTAAATTTTTCTCTCTTGTTCTACCTCTTCCTTGGCCTTAATCACCAGTTCTACTAATGCAGTGAATTTATCTTGTGACGCCAAGTTAAGCATGCCCTTATTGACGGTTTCAAGTTCCATCTAAAAATTGCATAGTTCATTCTTATAAGATAATTTTATTTTAATCTTAGTAAATTTAGCTAAACTCAACTACTCTCTGTAGTGAGCATCAATTGTTAAAACATGTAAAGCCTAGTACCTCTGTAAGATCCAGCTAATTATTGCTCGCTGGTGTTAATCTCTGCTGGATTCCACAAACAATTTGCTTATATTAAAGATAATAAGACGCTAATAAACTTTAAATTTTTAAATTTATTGCGGGGAAGGCTGACCATGGGACGGACACTTCCAAATAGACTCAGGAAAGACCAACTTAGTACCAGGGGAGGCACCCCAGAGAAGCGATGCTATCTCTTGTTGCAAGCGGGAACGCCACTTATGGGGAGGAGGAGGGAACGTGTGAAGGGGCCGTAGCCACTATTGAGCACGTGTGGAGGAAGGGGTCTGATTTGATGAACCAGACTGGGAACCAGGAGGAGACCAGCTGTTGGCGACGCGGTGGGAGGTATCCAAACATCCACGCTTGAAAGTGGTCCACCAAATGAGACCAGAATCTGTGGATAGTTTCTGGGAGGTTGGGGGTGGAGCCTGCGATGGCATCTAAGACAATCATGTGGATGGTCCACATGGCGATTGCAACCACCAGAGCACGGAGGGAGGGTGGAAGGGAGGAGGCCATTGATAGAGCAAACATATCTTTTGACAGACTGAAGGGATGCGTTTGATCCTGGCCCAGCAGACGTTGAACTTCGCTCCATATCACTTTAGAAGTGGGGCACTTTTCCAGGCTGTAGAACAGCGTTCCATACTGGCCGCACACGACACAGGATGAGTGTAAAGCGTTAGAGCGCTCAGCTGTATGATACATCCGCCTCAGGCAGCGCCACGCATGGGAGCGGACTTGAGGCTGCAACAGAGGGTGATGTACATATTTCCAGATTGTTTTTGGGTCTCAATGGAATAAGGGATGTCCATCATGTCCAGGTAGTCCACCCTGGATAGGACATGGGGCTGAATGGGGATCACGCCATCATGTATGGGTAGCCCCTGTACCTCTTGTGTGAACTGAGGAGAGGGGCGGCCTCTTTGGGTTATATGTCCACTAGTACGAATTCTCCACTCTGCGCTCCGCATGGAGAGTAGGATTCGTTTGTAGTGGGTTTTTGTCCCGTGAGGACCTGTGGCCTATGTGTGTGATGCGAGGTATTTCATCAGGGAGTGGGGTTTGATGGATTGTTGAGGCCCAAGGATCAGGAGAAGTTGGAGTGGGCTGCGCGGGACCAGTGTTGGGATGGGAGTGTAGGAGCGGTGACAGCCGCGATCCAGGTGCCCAGGATCTTGGCAGCATGGGCTTTGAAGTCAAGCAGGCCCATGCCACCATGATGATGAGGGCCAAACATGACCTCTAGCCGCACTGGTGGAGGGCGGCCTGACCAAAGCCATCCTTGCAGCAAGGCATACAAGGATTTGAAGAAGCTTGGGGAGAATAGGATGGCGTGGGCTCTGAACCAGACTTTGGATAGGAGCATAGAGTTGGCTAAAACAACCCTGCCAAAAAGGGTAGTAGGGTGGGCTCTGAGAGAGGCGATTCGCTTCGTCACGTTGTCCAGAATATGGCACTCCATTACTGCTGACGCGTATCCGCCTGCCTCCATCCACATTCCCAGATGGCGCACCGGTCCTATGGTAGGACATGGCATGAAGGGGAGCACCAGTGGAGCGGTGTGTGTTGAGTTAGTAAGGCGTGGATGTGGGCGAGCAGATGAGCTGGGTTGGGAACTAATTGCTGGGGCCCAGCAGTTCTGAAACTGACCAAGGAGGATGATTTCATTTTTGGAGGCGTTCAGTGCCACGTTGCTTACCTGGGAATATTTCTGGATGAGATCTTCTAGCGCGCGGGCATCTTGATTATTAGACACCCCAACCACACAATCATCTGCGAACGCCAATAAATGACTGGGGATTGGCCTGGCACATGGACCCCAGTGAGTTGGGCATTCACATTTCGCAGTAGTGGGTCAAGGCTGAAGTTGTATAAGAGTGGGCTGAGGGGGTCCCCTTATCATAAGCCCCTTTGAGGGCGGACTACTTCCGTTAGGAAGCCAGGGCCACGCACTGCCATTGTTGCAGATTCCATGGCAGCATCACCCAGTTGATGAAGCGAGGGGGTAGGCAGAATTGATGGAGGCAGGCCCTTAGGTATTCCCAGTTTACTCTATCATAGGCCTTTTGTTGGTCCAAGAATACAAGTGCCCCAGAGGCTGTGGACTGACATACATTAGCCACAGAGTGCACGTTATCCCAAATCGACCTTCTGGGGATGAAACCGAATTGTTCTGAGGAGATGGTGGCAGATGCTACAGTCCCTAAATGGTTAGCCATGATTTTTGTTAAAATTTTGGTGTCTGTGTTTGTTAGAGAAATGGGGCGCCAGTTGGCTAAGTCAATCTTATCCCCTTTCTTGAAGAGTGTGACAGTTAAGGCCTCATGTCCTCCTGGTAGGAGGCGCGTTTCCAACAGGCTTTGGTTAAGTGAGGCGAGCAGCAACTGGGGATATATATTTAATAAAATTTTGTAGAACTCATATGGAATGCCATCTGGGCCTGGGCATTTTTGGTTTGGCGCACCACGAATGGCTGTCCATAATTCGTTTGGAGTAATCAAATTCATAATTTCCGGATATCAGAAAATGGTGCAGATATGAGCTCAGTCAAGAAATTCCACCACTTCGGCCAGCTGAATTGGTTCAGCTCAGTACAACTCAGAGTAATATTTTTGCATTCTGGTTGCCACTTCGGCTGGTGTATCCACAATGGAATTATCCGATCTTCACACCTGTGTGCAGGCCACACTCTGGCGTGGTGTGAAAATTTTTAAAGAAATATGTGGTGCACTTGTCACCTTTTGTGATGCATGTGGCCCTGTATTGAACACAAACCTGATGTTTGTGTTGCCTTTTGAGTGCGTTGAGGTGGGCAGCTGCCTCTGCCCACTTCTGGCCCCATGCAGGGCTGTATCCTGTAACTGGAATGTTGGACTCCAAGTGTTCCATTTCTGCTAGAGCACGCAAGATAACCACCGATGTTGCTCGTGAGCGTCTGGAGGAGAGATGGCGAGAGTGGCAGATGGTGTCCTCTTTGAATGTTGCCCATGTGGAAATGGGGTCCGCGCAAAACAGTGCAACAAACATTTTTGCCAAAGTTGCCTCTTCCACCCATGTGGAAAATCCTGGCGATGCAAGCTCGGGGGGTGGATTTTGCACCAATGTGGGGCTTAGCAACTGTGACAGGTAGGTGGTAGGTTATGGAGACCAACCGATGGTCGGAGAATTCCATTTTCGTTGTTTTGAAGTGGAGATGTGGGGTTGGAATTTTGCCAGCATTAGAATAAGGTCAATGCGGGTCATGGACCTTAATTGGCCGTTGTGGACGTAGGGATGCATCATGTTTTCGAGCAGCGGGGCATGTCACATCAGCGCATCCATTAACCCAAGGGTGGCTTTTAGAATGCGTAGTTCTACGTGACCCTGTGGGGCGTGGGGTGAGGAAGGCCACCAGTCCGTTGGTGAGGTTAGCCAACAGTTCATGTCGCTGACTAGGAAAGAATCTGGGGTAGTGGGAGGGATTTAACTGATGAGAAAAATTCTTAACGCTCGTGTGCACTGTTTGGGGCATAGATGTTGATGATTGCATGCGCTACATCAGCCCACGAGAAAGTGATGATGAGCACTTGGCCATTTAGGAATGTTTCTGAGGATACAAATTTGAAAAAAAGTATTTTTCCAAATTAGCACCCCACAGTGCTTTGACCAAAAGGATAGGGATGGGAGAAGCATTGTTTTCCAAGTTTCCTCAGAACCTCATGGACAGTGGGACTCCTGGATGGCCAGGATATCCACGGGTAAATTGTGTTGTAAAAAACTCAGTTTCCTAGCCTGGGATGGGGAGGCCTTGAGTCCGGTGATATTCAATGTCCCTAAAGTGAAGGTTTCCCCCATCGCACCTTAGGTGTGAGGGGGTGGGCCCCCAGGCCCGCCAGCCTCTTCTAGGTCCCCACAGGCTTTCACAGCAGCGCGGGTGTTAGCAGCAATGCTATCGGAGTTTTTGTTGATTTTTGCTGAAAGAGTCACATTGGCTTTAGCCTTCACTTTTTGTTTTCCCGATGTCAGACGTATTTTTTGTGGTGCGGATGAGTTTGGTGCACCGTTGAGTGGGTCAAAAAAGATTTTTCAGTTGGGATAGGTCCCAAGTCAGTTTTGACTGAAGCTTGGGTGCAACGATTGGGTGAGATCAAATCTCCCATCGGATCCTCAGATTGAGTGGCCCGCTCAGCATGGGCTTCCCAATCTGTTTGGTTGATGGATTCCCAAGTTGCTTCCACCATGAAGGTTTCCATGTCCTCCTGGCGTTGGGAGTGTGAGATAGTGGTGGTGGCCTTGGCCGCTTCCTTGGCCGCGGTCCTACAGGCCTGCTTGGCCTTCTTCCGCTCTTGTGGGGAGATAGGCTTTACCAATATGTAGCAGCCTTGTGCTCCCCACGGGAAAGCCTCCTTGGTGCTTGCGGTTGGTTTGTAGTGCGTTTCTCCATTGGCCATGGCTGCTGAGGGGTGCTCTTAGAATGTGACGCCCTCCTTGATGGGGCATGCATGCGCCTTATGGCTGAACGCATCACAGTGGGTGCAAATGGGGCGCGCTGTCCACGGTCACCCAGAATAGGTGGGTGGTATGCCCTGCAATATCAATAAAAGTGGAGTGCGGGATCTGGGTTAGGTCCTTTGTGATCTCCTCAGTTGGGGTCAGAACTGCGATGGCTTTACCAGTGCACAGGTGTGGCATCAGCGTGAAGTGTTGTATTTCAAAAGATTGTATTTCGCCATATATGGCGAGACCATCTTTCCAGGTGTTGTTCCAAAATGTCAAAGTTTACCGTAGTAGGCAAAAAGTCAAACGTGAGGAAAATTTGGTTTGATTTTGTCCATCTGGTGCATTTAGTTTTTATGACCCATTGCCCTTCAGGGAGGTTGACCACTATGCACACGGCTGCAGCCTCGTCTGCTACCTTTTTGCTTTCAAAACTTAGGTCCAGCCAACCGCGTGACATGGAGTGAGGTGCGACATACACCGCGGTGAGGAAAATTTTGTGTACATCTTCACAAAATTTTTCCCGTAAGGCCGTTTTTTGGATGTCTAGATACACGCGGACTCCAAATTCCACCGATGAAAGTGGCTGGGAGTGTGGCGTGTTGATGTACTGGTTGCATCGTGCTTGCCATGCGAGTATCTCCAGGGAAATTGTGACCGCCAGTTTTTTAAGATTTTTGTCTATTCCGCCAGATTCTCTAAGGGTGTTTTCGAATGTTGGAGGCCGCGGGCCTTCCACCTGCTCCTCTTACCTTGCTTGCCCAACTGCTCCCTGACATGGGCGCAGACTAATCTCCTCTGTGAGATTATCAAACTAGATTCAGTCTTGAATTGAATAGGTTGCAATAGTGATTGCAATGAGAAAGAAAAGTAGATGCTAATAAACTAAAATCTAGTTTTTATTTAGTGTTTATTAGTGGAGGCAAGGGGTAAGAAAAAGAACCCTCTCAATATCTTGATGCTTAGTATTCAATTTGTCAAGTCTTAAAGTTTGGATTGGCTTAGTAATGTCTGAATTAGGGAATATTAGGATTTGATCTGTTGGATCTCTCAAAGCTCGTTTTGCTTCAATGAAATGGCTGATGAAGGGTCAATAGTAGTTCAAACCAGACCATTAGGTAAGGATTTTATATATCTAAATTAATCACCATTGGGGAAATTTTTACACCTGGTGGGACCACCTCTGAGACTATAAAAGGGAGTGGTCCCCGATTAAGTGGTTTACTTAAAAGACTAATAATATGGGGGAGGAACCGTTGATGGACTCCCCTGATTCCATCAAATGGTCGGTGCAATTCAACCATCTAAAGTCGTGCTATTTGGCCGAGTATTATTAATAAAATAATGGCCCAATTCAAAGGGTTCCATAGAGATTCAGTCAGATTCTTTTGGCCGCCTTTGTCTTTATTTTAAACTCAAACACTCATATTGCATAATCGGACTTGTAATTGCCCAACAGTATTTATAAAACTGTAATGATTCTCGCCCAAAACGTTCTTCTCCCAAAGTCAAGATGGCAATTGTCTGACATCACTCCCCTTAATAACGTTGGGGGAGAGTAGGGTCTTAGGAAGCGGCCTTGTACTTGATTGATGGTAATCCCTGTAGCCAAGGACTTTATAAAGTACTTATTGCCTCTCTTGTAGGTGATGGTAAAAGGACCTTCTCCAAATTGATCCAAGCTTGCCGCTTCATAGTGTGATGCGGTTATGGTAGTATAGTACCATTTCAGACATTTGGAATGAAGGCAGGGGAGCCCAAAGCTCAATGGCAGCTTGTTCTTCTTTGATGACCGTTTTAGTGAAGTTCATCATAGCCTCATTTTAAAGCTCCGGATATGCTGAGCCAATCTTCTCATGGCTTTTTCAGGTTCCTCACCACTAGAGGAGAAGACATCCTTAGCTAAAAGGGTTGATATCCCTGGTTCACTCCTATACAAAACACAGATTGGGGACATTTTCAGACCCTGGTGATAACTAATCTGGTATGCCATAAGATCACTGGGTAGGAATTGATCCCAATGAAGTGGATCAGGGGATGTTATTTTATGCAGGGTGGAAACCAGGGTTTTCTTGGCTCTCTTCACCGTCCCACTGGTAGAGGGATTATATGGTGCTGAGAGAGTTATTGGGTCCCCATGGACATGGACAGGATCTTGACTACTCTGGAAGTGAAGTCCTTACCATTATCTCAGAGTAGTACTTGAGAACAGCCATGGCGAGTGAAAATTTTTATGTAGGAAAGTTGCAGTGGCTTGGACTTTTGGTCAGGGAGAGCCACGGCTTCAACCCACTTAGTAAATTGGTCAATGCCTGCTAGGATAAATTTTTTCCACTGTTAATCTGTGGAAGGGGACCTACTACGTCTAGGCTGATGGTGTGGAACGATTGTTGAAGGGTAGTTGGTTGATATTGGTATCTAGCCTTGATAGTTAATTGCTTTTTACACGTGAGGCAGGCCTCCAAGAAGTCAACGATAGTTCTTATGATTCCTTCCCAATGGTACCGCTCCTAATCCACTCATAGGTTTTCTTTGCTCCCCCATGACCTAAGGTAGAGTGAGTTTCCAGGATAGCAGGTACACATTCTGAGGGCCGTGATATTGCAACCACTTGGCCCCCATCTTCTAATACAACTTTACGCTCTCCACTTTGGTGTTCCAGGAGTTTCGGGATAAAATTTTCTGGACAGGGTCATCCTCATCATCCCAGTCATCTGGGGTCATTAAGAGACATATAACCTCTTCTCCTCACTATTTTCCAGATCAGAATGTGCATCCAAATTAATCCATCATCATTCATGTGTCAGGTACTGACAAAGTGATCAACCTTCATGTCATTATGCTAGAGCTTTAGAGCCCAGTGCGCTAACCGCCCATTAGCATCCTTCATGTTCTGTAACCATTAAAAGAAGTGTGGCTAGTAACCACAGTGAATGTAGAGCCATACAAGGAAGGGTAATAGTGCTTTTCAGCTACCAAAACATCAAGGCACTTCTTCTCTGTGATGCTGTAGTTGCGTTCTGGCTTTGACATCACCTTACTGAAATAGGATACAGGATGATCTGCACCGTTTTCATCCTTTTGGCTAAGATGGCCCCAAAAAGCATAGTCCAAGGTGTCAGTAAACATGATAAAAGATTTATTATAAACAGGTTCCATAAACAGTTTTTCTTTCTGCGTCACATCACTTTCAAGTGATTTTGAAAAACAAGTCAATTTTTCACCACTGCCTCACCACATAAATTTTCCCAATTTATGTCCTCAGAACCATAACCTGCTGCCCCAGTGTTGGGCAGCGGTGCTCCACCAACTAGCGTTTGCTGCCCAGCAGGCAAACGCATGTGGGCTCATCCAGTCCACTAAATACATCCAGCCGCTATGTCCCTCCAAGGGACTTATCCTCCACCTTGCTCAAGTCCACCCAAACCGCCCCCAGCCTGACTCCAATCCAATATTCGTTTTGCCTCTGCGTCAAGTATAACATCTCTTCCTGTATGCTGACAAAGCAATAATTGAGCTGTCAATGGCCACCTTTGTAACATCAGGGTTTATCAACTTACTCCCTTACAAGGGCTATTTTGATATTTGATTCCCCACCAAAGAGGATGCGGCCGCTGCAACAGCTACGCCAATAATATACAAAAACAACTCCATTAATACCACCCAACCGTCTCCCAGAAGATTCCACACTTGTGGTGACTTTTGCGAACCTTTCCTCACACCTTCCCCCTCAATCACTTTATGAGGAGTTGATGTCAGGACTGTCCACTTATGACAAAGACCCCATTCTCCATTTTTATTGTCCCAAGTGGTGCTGAGAACCTTGCGGCACCTTGGGATTTGGCCACCATTACCCCCCATCAGCTGAACATGGACCAGCACATCCCACTGCGTGCCTACATTCATCCACACCTGACCATTTCTTTTGGGCTTGCATTGACAATGGCCGCACAGTTTTTATCCTCTGCCATAGATTGAACCATACCAAAAAAGCATATCAATACAATTCAAACCCCGCAAATATGGCCAACTCCATCCAGGAGGCCACACCAACAGCGTTCAAGTGGGGAATTTGCTGCCTCCAACCCCCCGTGTTGTGCGCTTGATGAACTAGCAGCAAAATTTAGCATCCAAACCCAAGCCAGCCAGTTTCCACCCATACCAACCTATCAGGAGCAAGTTTGGACCATATTCAATCCACTAATTTGCCCACCCCAAAACTTACCCAACCACAGCAACCTATCACCAAATCAATCCAAGTCAACCAAAATCACTGGGACTTATTGGATGAAGTGGCCAAAACTGGTGAAATTGTCCCACCTCCAGCTAAACCAATCGATTTAGAACCTTTTATGAATTCAGACTTTGATTCCCCACTCCCGCACAAACAATATGTCCCCAAATCCAATGCTTTCCCATACCAAAGCAACCACCAGCTTGCCGAGGCCATGGTGGCCTTGCCTAAAAAATGCTATCTTTGTAAAATCTATGACAAAATCCGTTGCTGAATTTAAAAAAGGGCTGCGCGTCCCCTTGTTCACCTCCAATTTTCCTCCTACTGCGCAAGAGGAAATCCAACGCTTCTATGAAGCTACCACCACTACTTTCAAACGTGTTGTTACGCTGGCAGAATTCTTCCCATTCACAAATGTCACCAGAGCAAAAGTTGCGAAATTAGCCCAACTTCCTGACGCCCACATCCAAGCTGAGCACCATGTTGCTGAACTCATAGAATCCTTTGTTCAGGCCCAAATTGACAATCTCAACTTCTATTTATCTCACCTAAACCTTCATCCTGTGGGTGCCCCAACCCCTTTAATATCAGCATTGATCCACTTTTTAAGGCTAACCCTAAGGATGATGATTATATTCCACCTGAGCCCCCTCCCCCTCCGCCATGGTGAGATAACCAGCTTGCCACTGTGCCACCTGATATGAAGTTTTCTTATTTCTCTTGTGCTTCCCACTTATTTTTAGGGTGGTATGTTCATTTTTTGGGTGATTTAGTTTTTAGTTATTATTTTGGTATTGTCCATCACCTGTTCAGCTTGCCTCAGTTATATAATGTAACTGGGTGGCAAAGGATAAGACATTGTTGCAGTAGTTGCTTCAGCAATTCAAAAGCAGCATTTTGTTCAGCACCCCAATGGAACGGGGTGTTTTTTGTCAATAGCCATACAAGGGGCTCGCTGATCTGGGCTAACTTGAGGATCCTGGTTTTAATATCCCATCGTCCCTAGAAATACCTGAATATCCCATATATTTTAGGAGGCATCTTTGAGATCTTTTCACCTTATACTGTATGGGTTGGATTCCCTCTTGAGAATTGGCGTGTCCAAGGAAATCCAATTTCCATTGGAAAAATGTACACTTTGAGGGTTTTAACTAGACATTTGACTCACATATGTGACAGATCGGGGCCATCATGATCTGTACATTGACTTCTTTAGTATAGTTTTGGATTCTCCTACAAATTCAGAGTCATGTTTAATGTGCTGGAGCAATTAGAAGAAAGTTTGAGACAAAAATCGTAGTTTCAGATTCACCTTCTTTTTTGAGGTCAAGTTTGAAGGTTCAGAGCAGTCAAATGAACAATTTGAGACAGAAATCATAGGTAAGGATTCCAGAACTTGAGAACGAGGGCTGATCTGGCGTATTATATAACCAGTATCTCAAATCATCCAATTTTCGCAATTTTGGATTTGAGGCTTTCACAAGCGATGATTTAGTGTTGCTCAGGAGTTTAATTTAGGATTGTAATTATTTAACTATCACAAATGCTTTAAAATGAGGATTGACAACTGAAGATATAGTTTCGTTTTCTAAGAAAGACACAATAAGTTTCCAATATTCTTGCTTGCCTAAAAACAGCTTTTAAAGATTAATTTAGATAAAATTATTATTTAAATCAACCAGAATGATGAGCTCAACTGGTGAGCTAGGCCAAGCATTAGCTTTATTTGCAGTTTTGTCATGGGGCCAGACTTTGGCGCTTGCATGCAGCATTACTGGAACCTTGGTCTGTGAATACGTCACAAACTTTGGTAATGGTGTGCGGGTTCTAATGTTGTTCTCTGATGGATTGTCAGTCATTTGTACTGTGACATGGCTTGTACTTCCCAACTCCTTCGTCGCATATTGGCACAAACCCATACAACACATAAAATGAAACTCAAATACCTTTCTGTCCGTCTTGTGGGGGCCTCATGAGGAAGCAGTGGTCTCCAAATGGAGAGGAATGGAACCAACATCTCTTTACCATGGTTATGGTAGGATTCTCATTGGCATTTTTGCTACGTGAAGTGGGACAATTATGGGGGTGGCAATTCCACAATCCATAGTAGTCCTGGAGAACCCCAAATCACCCAACAGTCAGATGACATTGTCCACGGAGGCGCTAGACAAATTTCATCAAGTCATTGCACATATTTACTTCTAAGCACTTCTGGAACAAGCAAAAGGGGAAACCCCTCTCACACTCCAACTAGCCCATGTGGTGGACGCATTACCCCAGACTTAGCAGGATAGTTGTAGCAATTTATTAAGGAACAGGTGAGTTTTGCAAATTCAATGGAGGTTTTCGTGGAGTTGTTCAATCAGGTGGCATGTACAGATGAGGCAAAAGACGAAGCATGTCATCCTCCTAACAGTTAGCCAGGGTCATAGATCAGTAGAAGAATATACGCAAGTTTTCCATCCGCTGGCAAAGGAAGTTTAGGTTGCAGATTCCCAAGCTTTGCGTATGTTTTGTCATGGGTTGCAAGCAGATTTGCTGCAGCTTTGGCGGCAGCAAAGGTCCAGTACACTAGGGGATGAAGTGGCCTTAGCGGTACAAGTTGAAAAGCAATTGGCTCTGGCACAGGACTGACGTGAGGGATCAATGTCACCAGGAAAGGGACAATCCCCGGTGAGTGGCCATCCTAGTTAGGGCTCTGGCATTCAGCCCTGAAACTTTAGAAACGTACAAAGGGGAGGGAGTCAAGGAAGTGAAGGTGAGGTATGTAGATCAGTGAGCCATGGTCAGGGAAAGGGGAATATGTCTAGATTTTCATCAGCCAATTCACAATTGAAAAGATTCATTCAGAAAATATCGCCTCCTTTGCTTTATCTTCGCCTCTTTATTCCCAAAAAGTTTCACATGGATGGTGGAACGAAAGGGGCAATGGCTCTGGTAGTTACTGGGGCAGAAGAGAACTACATTGAGCTTTCGTTGCTGGAACACCTGAAGTTGCAAGTTTGGAGGGTACCAGAGGTGGTATTTGATGATGCATCATGGAGGGCGACATCATGGCGAGTGAGCCCTTTAGAGAAGATACAGCAGGACCCTTTGGGTTCTAGGAGCAGTTCTGTGCAATGGGAAACCTGGCCCACCCAGTAGTGCTAGGTATGCGGTGGTGGCATTGATTCAGACCCCAGATCAATGTGCCTCCAGTACTATAACCTTGAACCCAAGGATGAATCCCATAATGAAGTGGAGGTTGTTGATGGGAAAGCATGTTTCAGATGAGTATAGAATTCTGGGGGCCATTCTGGAAGCGGATTTACCCTCAGAATACTGAGATTTTGTGGGAGTCTTTGGACCAGAAAATGATTCATCGTTCTCCCCATGGGGCCTTTTTGCATTCTCATTTGTGTTTACAGAAGGGTCATAACTCCCAGGGGATGCCTGATCTATCCAATGAACAAATGAGCCAAGGCCGCATTGGAGGATCATGTGATTTTAATGTTGAAAGGAGGTTTGATCAAGCCATCAAAGTCAGCCGTGGTGTCCCCAGAGTTACTGGTTCCCAAGGCAAGAGAAGATTTACGGCCATTCATGGATTACCAGAGATTGAGTGCAGCAAGGATCCAGACCCTTACCCAATGCCATTAATGGAAGATATCCTTCTGATGGTCACGGGGTGCAAAATCTGCACTAAGCTTTATTTGGCAGATGCATTCAATCAGGTACCCTGAGGCCAGAGCACCAGAAGTACACAGCATTCAAATGCCACCTTGGAATGTTCCAATATCAAGTTATGTCATTTGAGATGCTCAATGCCCCGGTGGTGTTCCAACATAAGATTGACCAGGTTTCAGTTAGATGATTGGTCAGTGTTGCATCGCTTATATTGATGACATCCTTTTGTTTTCACGTTCCAAGGAGGCACATGTACTTGACGTTAAGGAGGTCCTGGAGGCATTGGCTGCAGCAGTATTATGGCTGAAGCCTTCAAAGTAAGACTTTAACCAGGAGTCGGTTACATTCTAAGGAATGTTGTGTTTGGGAAGGGCCTGGTGGTATGCCTGGTTATGATACAGGAGGTGTGCGCATTGAAGGCACCGACAGATTAGACAGGTTTAAGAAGTTTTTGGGAATGGTGAATTTCCTACAGCAGTTTAAGAAACTATTTAAGTTGGCTTTGCTACTTACACAATTAACGCAAGTTGTGCCGTTTGTATGGGGAAAGAGAGGAGCGAGCATTCAAAGTGCTGAAAGAGAAGCTCATTTTGGTGCCAGATCTTGACCATCCTGATCCTGAGAAAACTTTTGTAGTTGAGATGGACGACTCAAATTTTGCTATGGGAGCAGTACTATTACAGAGGGGTGTGGATGGGTTAATCACCTAGTTTGTTATTTCATCTGGAAAATGATTCCAGCAGAAAAAACTATCCGATATATGACAAGGAGCTACTGGCGGTGGTTGTGGCGCTTCATGAGTGGCAGCACCACTTGTTGTATGCTCTTCACCCTCTTGTAGTTCAGACAGACCATCGGGCACTGAAGTATTACTGAGAGCCAGAAAAATGAATCAGCGTCAAGCTCAATGGCATGTGGAGCTGGTCCAATATGGCTTCCAAGTAGAGTATTGTCCAGGAGCTTTCAACATCATAGCTTGTTGATTGAGTCAGGATGCGGGGCTAGCATATGAGAAGGCTGAATTTGGAAGAGTATAACACAGTAACATGTTCCAGTCAGAATAATTTGTTATGATGGTGAGCGAGGATGAGAAATGGAGGGGGAGATCTGACAGAAGCAAAGAAGGTCAGCATTTGGTCTTCAGTTATGGGTGGAAATGGTGGAGGGCAAACAGCAAATCCATCATAGTACTTATGGGAAAAAAGATGAAATTTTGTACCATGAATTGTGAGTATGGGTTCCAAATACAGCACTACAGTGGGAAGTGCTGCAGGAATTGCATGACCACCCATTAGTAAACATCATGGGGTCGAGAAGATGATCAAAAAGGTGTGGCGTAAGTATTTATGGACTGGACTGTGGAAGAAAATCACAAAATATATGGCGGAGTGCTTGGTTTATGCTGTTAAAAACCTTTGCAGAGGCAGCCTGTGGGTAAGTTAGTCCCACTCCAGATTTCAAGACGGCCGTGGGGTCAGCTAGTGTGGATATCAATATGGGGTTACCCAAGATCAGGGGAAGGATGCAATAATAGTTGTTGTTGATTGGTTGACTAAATATGCTAGATTTTTTTCTCATGTACCTCAAAGTTCTCAGCCAAGGACCCTGCAAAGGTTTTCATTGATGAGGTATTTGCTTACCATGCCCTGCTGGCAGAGATCATCTCAGATGGGGGACCCCAATTTTTATCAAAATTATGGTCAAATTTGCTCAACAACTTAGAGATTCGTCCATGAAGGTCTTCAGCATATCATCCTCAATCTGATGGACAGACAGAGAGGGTAAACCAAATATTAGAACAATACCTTTGATGCTATGTTTCAGAATGGCAAGATGATTGGGTCACCTGGATCAGAATGTCTCAGTCTCTATAACAACCACTACCAATTGTCAATAGGGATGATGCCATTCTATGTGAACCAAGGATCAAACATAGCGTTGGATGGGGGTCAGGTGGTGGATTATGCCAGGGAGTGGACGAGTTATCTTGCAAAATGATAAACCTTAGGAGAAAGTTACAAAACAACATGGTGCGCCACAGCACAGCAGAAACGGTATGCAGATCAACAAAGAGCGCCAGACTCATTGTTCGCATCATGATATTTGGTATTGGTGGCGGCGAAAATTATGCAGTACCAGTGAAGAGTTGAAAGCTTGGACCAAAGTTCTTAAGACCGTATAAGGTGATTCGTGTTATCAACAAGGTCACGTTTGAACTGGACCTTCCAGAAGGGTCAAAGGCCCATCCAGTCAACCATGGCTCACAGCTTCAGGATTCTGAGGGTATGGGCCAGAGCAGCCTGGGCCATTAAGCCCATGGGAGAGGGACAATCAGGAACATGAGGTCAAACAAATTTTGAATGAGTAATAGATGAGGGATTGGCGGCAATTCCTGGTAGAGTGGAAAGATTATCAGGTGGAGGAAGCGACCTGGCAGACACCAGAGGAGTGTGCATTCTGTCCAGCTAGGATCTGAGTTTCCATGGATTTGCTAGGGGGTGATGTGATGGATTGGGCCAGCCTGATCCACACGTTGACCTCTTATGTAGTTTCAGATTCGCCTGCAAATTGCACGTCAATTTTAAAGGGTTAAAACAGTTGGAATAAGGTTTAAAATGAAACTCATAGTTTTAGATCCACCTTCAAATTCAGTGGTCAGGTTCAAAGGTTCAGAGCAGTCAAATGAACAATTTGAGACAGAAATCATAGGTAAGGAATCCAGGATTTGAGAACAAGGGCTGATCCAGCGTATTGAACAACTGGTATCTTGAATCTTCAAAATTTCCGTAATTTGGGATGCAAGGTTTTTTGCAAGCAATGATTTAAATGTCACTTGAAAGCTTAATTTAGTATTGTAATTATTTAAATTATCACAAATGTTTTAAAATGAGGAAATGACAATTGAAGATATAATTTCGTTTTATCAAAAAGACACAATAAAGTTTTCCAATATCCTCGCTTGCCTAAAAACAGATTAAAAGTTCACTTTAGAGAAAAATATTATTTAAATCAACCAGAACGATGAGCTCAACTATTGAGTTAGGCCAAGCGTTGGCTTTGTTTTCAGTTTTGCCATGGAGCCAGACTTTGCCGTTTGCATGCAGCATTTCTGGAACCTTGGTCCACCTATACATCATAAACTCAGGTAATGGCGTGCGGGTTCATGGGTGGTTCTCTGCTGGATTGTCAGTCATGTGGTCGGTGACATGGCTTTTACTTAACAGCCCCTTCATCACATATTAACACAAACCCATGCATTACAACATAAGTGTTAAAACACCACCTTCAGGTGATCAAGATGGTCGATGAAGGTCTTTGAGAGCATTGTGATGTCATCAAGATAGATGATGACACAACTTAGCTTTAAATCCTACAAGATGTTTAATTCTCTGGAAAGTTACAGATGCGTTGCACAATCCTTGAGGTAGCTGGGTGGGTTGGAAGAGACTCTCACTGCAAATAAGAGCACATTTCACCTGACCTTGGGGAGAAAGGTCCATTTGCCAATATCCAATGCTAAGTCCATTGAAGAAAAAAAGCTAGATTCAGAAAATTGTGTAAGTGTCATCAATGTGGGGGATGGGATAACTATCCTTTTTTGTGGGGTTATCTAATTTGCAGTGTCATGACTACCCAATGATCTCCGTTTTTCTTTTTAATTAGCAAGAGGGGAGAAAACTGAGGGCTTTGAGATGGAACTAGTAACCCCATGCCTAGTAACTTCATAAGTTCAGTTCTCATCTGCTGTTCTTCCACCTTTAACTTGCAGTAAGATTTTGACCAAATGGGACGGACATCACCCACATCAATAAAGTGGCTCCAGTCCTTCATGTGGTTATAGTCCGTATCTGGCTTAGAGAATATATCGCTATATCCTTTTAGCAAAGTATGGATTTTTCCAGCTCATCTGTGGTCAACTCATCCAAGATATGGACATTGGATAAGGTATATGGCAGGTTATCCATGGGCAAGCCCAAATCCACCATAGAGCCAATGAAGTAATTACGTTTAATCTCCTCTATGGGGACCAATAAGCCTCTGCCCTTCTCCTGGTGTTTTTTATAATCATGTCCTTGCTGGTGAGGTTCCCAACAGAATAGTAATAGGCCTCTGGCAGGCTGAGTCTAGTATCCCAGGCAATACCTGAGGCTTTAGGTGCTAACGCCCTCATGACTTATGAGGTGCAACAAGAAGTGGTGTGGGATTTGGAGCGTGATTTTTGTACATCATTTGTTGTTCACCAGACTTAATCAAGACCTCGTCTGCAGCATAGAAAGGGATATCTTCCATAGTTTCCACTGAATTGGGCAATTTCTTTGCATTGCGCCCAGAGGTAGTATAATGCAAAGTCATAGCGGAAAAAGTGTATTTAACCAGGAAAGAGTATTCGTTCTTGCTGAGATTTTTGTTGTATAAGACTAAAGGGACTTCATAGGTGAGTAATGAGAGGAAACCTTGCTTCATGTTGATTATTCCCTCATACTCAATAATGAATTGGGTACCTATGATCATAGCATAAGTGTTGTTGTCTAAGGCCACTTCAGGGGCTGATAAGATGAGCTTCCCAATTGAATGGTAAGAGAAGAGTATTCCCTGATGGCACAGGTGATATTTGGGCCTGCGGTTCCTTAATTCTTGATTGTACTCTAAGTCAGGCGCCAGTTTGATCTTTTTGATCAACTTAGGAGATTACACTCACTGAGGAGCCAGTATCCAAGATGGCCATTACCCAGATTTTTTATATGACCACTTCCCCCTTGGTGAGTGTTTCTCCAAAATTAGGAGATAGATCCAAGACCTCATTGAGCCAGAAGGTGGAGACTAGTTTACAAGCAACCTCAGGGTAGTTATTAATGATGTATCTTTCGGGATGAACACGCTGAAGAGGTCGAATTAAGCCAGCTAAAAATAGGTCACCATCTCTGTCATTATCAATAACTTTGGACACCTTAGAACTTGGCTGAGGTAAATCTCCTCAGGTATGGTTGTCTCCACTTCTCCTTTATTGTTCAATCGATCAGGAACATCCACTTCTGCAGGTACTCCCAATATTTAGTAATCAACATCATTGTAACCTCCCTCATATTCATCCCAGGGAGTATTCTCAACAACTAGCAATGTCACAATTGAGGTAGGGAGACCGGCACATGAGGATGTGTAGCTATCTTCTGACCATACGTCTTTCCAGAAAGCTCTTTATTGTTACATGGGATACCCTTAGGGTGCGCGACTATCAGCTTGGCTGGAGGGGAAGCACAGCGTCTTTAGTAAGCTTGTGTGGGAGCATGGTATTAATTGCCTTACAGGTCTTAGACCTACAGGAGGGAATGATATTGGCTTTAAGTCACACTGAAGGAGCAGGTTTCACAGGGGGGATAGGCACAGGTGGTCCTATGGGGCTGTTGGGCCCCCCTATTGCCCTACAGGCGAAACCTCCTCAATAGTTAGAACTTTAGGTTTTAACACAGCTTCATCTGTTGTCACACATGTATAGAAATCAGCTACGTCCAAAAAAAGCCTCTTTTATGTTGTGGACGTTCTTGAAGTTTTTCTTCACTGAAATGATATGACGTGCTAGAGAAGGTGAAAAGCTAACCCAGATATCATGGCTGAAATGGCATCATCAAGGGTTATCATGTTAGACTTTGACAACCTCTGCGCAGCGAGGTAAAACTGCTTAGAAAAGGCAGCGGTCAGTTTGCCCTCATGCATGCTAAGGCGCATAAAGGCCTGTTTCGCCCTGTTTAGACTCTGCTTTGAACTGAATTTAGCCAAAAGAGCTTCCTTAACCTCCACCCAGATATGCATATTGTTCATATAAGGTATTATCATCTCTTATGACAGGCGATTTAAGCAAGGAAGGATGTGCTTAATTTTTTGCTTGTCAGTCACGTCTTACATGGCAGATTCATAAACATACATAAAAGAATCAATGCTCCCCTCATCAGGGGTGAACTTGTCTTTTAATGGGGTTTTAGCGAGTGGTTTAATCTCGTCAAGATGAGATAAAGCGCTTACTAGTTGCTTTTTAAAGGCAACTATTCTTGATTCATATTTAAGGGGAAGAGTTGGAGGTTTACTCACTTTGAAAGCCTCCATTTTTAGTCAAATTATGTGGTGTACAGGTAATCCCTGTAGTGAGCACCATTTTGGTGGAATCCAGTTAATTATTTCTTGCAGGTGCCAATCTTCACTGGATTACAAAAATGATTTTCTCATATTAAAGATAATTAATACTAGTAACTAAAAGGTGGATTTTATATTGTTTATTATTGGCGGCGAGGGTAAGTAAAAGAATCCTCTTAATATCTTGATGCTTAGTAATTAATTGTATCAAGTCTCAAAGTTTGATTGGCTTAATATTGTCTGAATTAGAGAACATTAATATTTGACCTGTTTGATCTCTCAAAAATCGCTTTTCTTCATTGGACTGGGTGATGAAGAGTCAATAGAAGATAAGACCGACTGTTAGGTAAGAATTTTATATATTTGAACCAATCAACATGGGGAAATTTTTTATATGGTGGGACCCCCTCCAAAGCTATAAAAGGAGGTTGTCCCCGCGTAGGTGGCTTACTTAAAATGTTAGTAGGGCGAGGAGGAACCTAAGATGGACTCTCCTGACTTCAACACTGGGTGGTGCAATCTGACCCCCTATACACGTGCTATTTTCTGAGCTTTATTAATGAAAGTATTTTTCAAATCAAATGGTTCCACCAAGAATTTGCCAGGGTCTTTAGGACGCTTTCATCATTAATTTGAACTGAAACAACCATATTATATAATCTGACTTGTAATTTCTGACAGTACTTTTAAATTTGGAACTTTTTTCGCCCAAAACCTTCTTCTCCTGAAGTTGAGATGGCAATTGTCTAACAACCTCAATTGAGTTCCAATTAAAAAGTTTGATTTTTTTCCTCATTCTGAATAATACTCTCTTCAGCTCTTTTGTTCAACTGCACATGTTCCTTGTATGTACATTATTTGACTTATTGATAATAGTAGAATATAATGGGCAATAGTAGTATTGAGACTACTATTCTACTTGGTCTCATAGCCAAGATAGTAATATGGTTTAACGCCAACCAGGTGCTTATCCTAATATTGAACTTTTCTGAAATGGTAGGAACTCAAATCCTATTCCGTCTGATAGAACTTAACCTAAGGTAAGGTTCAAAGGTTTTTCTTCCTTCTTATCATGAAAAGTTTACAGAAAAAGAAACAATATAGACAAAAGATCTTCTTGTCCTTTAACAACTGTAATATCAAGAGCAAAAACAGTCTATTTATAAAGTATTTTAACCTTTTAATTTATACGCTTCATTATAAAAAATTTAGGGGAATCAATAGGATTTTGGCACACAACTTTTTAGTTGGCACCCTAATTGGAAATGGCAGCTATTGCAGATGAATTAACCCTCCAGGGTTATGCAAAGCTATGACCTTCTTCATTAAATTAATTTGGTTCACTCCCCTACTCAACTGTAACCTTTTCTGAGTTGAAATGAAGAACGTTTCCCAACGTCTTCACTCATAACCCATCTAATTTACCCTTATTTGGTAACAACCTGCTTAATTAATGGGACTCTTAATTTAAACATCATATTGTGATCCAGTAAAATGTTAAATCCAAAGTTGCTTTATGAAATGTGTCATTACTCACCAGCAACTCACAATCCCTTTAGTTGATCAGCAACTAAACCCAATCAACTCCTATAAGTCAACTAAGTTATCAATAATGAAATCAACACCCTAATCACTTGTTTATTGTCGGTTGTCATCCCCAATGAAACACTCATCAATATGGTGGATTATAATCTGCCAGATCAATGAAAATTTGTTGAAATATTTCTCTAAACAGTAGTTTATCATATATGCAATTAATAACTTCAACATCCACTAGTGGGATGAACCCCCTAGTGGACTAAAAGATTTATTATAATTGATGAATCTTGGTAATGTGGGAAAATATCCCAATACTGCTTATAAACACATAACTCTTTATAAAATTGATATCAAAAACTCTCATAAGGACTTATATTTTTTTAATTTAGGATATCGCCTTCCCTTAGTTGTTAAAGATTCCCCTAAAGTGAAGGGAAGAAGAAAACCTAGGAGCAAACTATTAAGCTCGGTGAAACAGTTCTCTGGATTGTAGCCACAGTTTGAAAATGGGCTTAAAGCTGTAAACTATTGGAGAGGTCAAAAAAGACAAAATTTGGGGCAAAATGGATTACTTTATTAGTCAAAAGGTTTCTATACTTATAGGGTGAGTGGGGACATGATACCAAGAGGACCTCCATGCCACATACAATCAGGATCTTTCAATGCTTTCTGAATTGACCACCTGGTTGAAGCCCTCATTGTTCTGCACTGTCCTCATTACTGAAATGTGGGATATCGCGCCTCTCAAGGGTTGGGAAGTGGAGTGCAATTCCAGAAGGCATTCCCATCAGTTCTTGTGTGCATGATGTTACTGATCAAAATTCTTATTTGTGCCTTCAAGGATGGTTTGAGTTTTTATGGATTAGCTCACTTATTAGATGCTTCCCTGTTTCAATAGTTGGGAAGAGTTTCAGCCAATAGGTCTCAATTATGCTATGTGTCTTACAGTATTTACTAACCGTTTGGAAGCTCACAAAGCTAAAGAACAATATCTGACTCTCTTGGTTTCTTCTAGGGTAATTTCCCTCTCTAATTGGAAACTCTCCAGATGCAGGTAAGTATGATAAGCTTCCCTGAATGCTTGTCTACACTCTTAATATTAAGATCAAATTAAGATAAGAAGATATAAGACAAAAATATGAAGATATGTAAAGATGATAATTTTATTTTAGGGCCATGTGCCAGTATTTTATACCTCTAGGACATCTCCTGGCCATACTCATCTATTAGATGAGTAAATTAAAACCATGTTAATCCGCTATGGAATATGGCAGTGGTTATTAAAATATCTCCAAGTTAATTCAGCCCTTGAAGTAATTTAATTACAATTGTTTCATCCCAATTGAAGGCACTACTACTTCCATAATTGGGAAGATTTTAGGCTTAATATTAGCACCTCAGCATTGTATATTTGCTTTTCATTCAGCCCAATTATGTTTTGTCATACAGCTGACAAAATACAATAAGTGGGGGAAAAGAATATATAGAATTCAAATAATGATGCACCCCTAATCAGGACATCAGCAGGCCTCTTGATAGTACTAGGTACTCCCTATTTGGGCCATTCATGTGTAAGTACTATCGTTTCATCATACAGCTGATAACTTTTTAATTACTATCACTTTTAGTAATTTGATTTGATTCAAACAGCGTAATTTGATAATCAACACCAGGCAAGATAAGTATGAACAATAAGGTAAAGAGTTGGGTGAACGCGGTAAAGGGCAGTGGACCTGGACCTGCACCACCCAAAGGTACCAAGCGCACAGGTACAAACGAAAATCCAAGCAAAAATAAAAAACCCAA
>JAKSZP010017466.1:0-86675 GCA_022478985.1 Massospora cicadina
AATGATGGTGAAATACTTCCCATATAAATAAGTTCAGAAATTCTTAATAGCCAGTAAGACTGCTAAGCATCCACATTCTGTAATACTATATTTGCGTTCAGTATTGAATAAAGTCTTGCTATAGTAGACGATAAGATGGTCCACTGAGCTTTTGTCATGTTAGGATAGTATAGCTCCGATGGCAATATCACTAGCATTGGTAAAGAGAAGAAGGACTTATCAAAATTTGGGTGAATAAGTACTGGTAAATTGGAGAGAGCTGTGCATAGTAGGTCAAAGGCCTGCTGTTGCTCTTTGTTCCACAGGAAGGGTATCCATTTCTTTAGACATACCAGAGACTCAGTGGTGTCTGCAAAGTTGGGGATTAATTGGTGATAATATCCCACCATCCCTAAGAAAACTTGTACATATTGTAGAGATTTAGGGGGGTCATCTTCCCAATAGCCAAGTCCTTGTCTTCCATTAGGGATATTCCATCTTTACTGACCTTATGGCAAAAAAATCCATCTCACTCTGAAAAAAGAGCTTTTTGACAGCTTTAGTTTTAATGATTATTTCCGTAACTTCTGGAAGACTTTCCTAAGGTGATCTAGGTGTTTGTAAAGGTTTTTAAGAATATAGTAATATTGTCAAAGTAAACTAGCACGCAGGAGCATTTAAATCGACTAGTAGTCCATCCATGGCGCGTTGAAATGTAGCAGGGGCATTACACAAACCATGCAGCATTCAATTGGGATCAAATTGTCCTTCACTTGTGATTAGAGAGCTTTTTTCACGATCTTCTGGGGACAAATCTACTTGCCAGTACCCACTGGAAAGATCTATAGCTGAGAAATAGTGAGACCCTGACATCAAGCGCAAGGAATCTTCTATATGCGGCAATGTATAGCTGTCTTTTTGAGTGATTGAATTGAGGCAGTAATAATCCATAACAACATGGTGGCCACCATCCTTCTTCTGAATTAATAGAAGGGGAAGCCCACAGGATTTTAGAAGGCATGATTACCCAGCATCCAGAAGTTGCTGTAACTCTACAGCAACTTATGCTTCTTCCACTTTATATCTTTAGTATGGCCAGGATTTGAATGGAGGGTGAGCCTCAGTTTCAGTTTTTCGAATTTCCCCAGACATTTTTCTGTAGTCACTTGGTCCTGAGAAAAAAATATCGCTGTACTCTTCAAGGAGGTCTATGATGGTTTTGCGTTCATTAGGGGTGAGATTGTCTCCAATTTGACTGTCAACCAGAGCTATGGTAGGTGGGGGATCAAATCCTAGATCTTATATTGTTCCAAAAAACTCACATTGGCAACATTTTTAATGGGACATAACTTTACATAAGCATTAAGGGCAAGTTGAGGGACTTTGAGGGTATGATTTGTTAAGTTTTCTAAAAAATTAGAGATAGATTTCACATAGGAGGGATCCAAAATCTCAGGGCGGGTCAGTGCTTCCTTGGTAAAAGAAATTTTTGTCCCCTAAGCTCCAAAATGTGATTATGAGGGGTGAGAATCTGAATCCCTGTATCCACAATAACTTGTGATCCAGAGGGTAATGTAATAGGATGGGGGGCATACATAGGGATCCCATCTTTGGCATCCACAGCCTCCGGCAGTAACTTGGTCTTCTTCCTAAAACTTGGTATTCAACTTTGAAAAGGGAGGACGGGTATTTGAGGAGGCATGTCCATTTTTTAGAGCCTCATTTACTTTTTATAAGGAGTTTAATAATAATGGAATCTTTTACCCTCAGAAGGGTAGGTGCTTTTCCATATGGTTAATGATGCAGTTGAACTTCCGCATCAAGGGGACTTCAATAAGCAACTCATAAGTATTGTTTTCTAACTCAATGGGGGGGTCGTAATTAAGAGTTTTGCAAAATTAAAGGGGTTAGTCAGAATACGCTCCAATCGCCATATTAGACTGACTACCTGCTGTTACATATTCAGCCTCATGGATTGAGTCCAGAGCCATTTTTGTCTTTTGAATAAGCCAGGAAGAAATAACATTAACAGTTGAGCCACAATTAATTATTGATAGGACTTTAACCTTATGTAAGACTACCTTGACTCAAACCACCGAAGACCCAAACTGAGAATTAACAGAAAGTAGATTGTCACTAGGGATTTGCCATGAAGCAAGCGGAAGATCCTGCCATGACCAAGCTCAGGGCTGTTCAATGCGTTTGTTTGTTTTGTCTGCCAGCGCTTGACTTTCCATAGAAGAGTTGACTGTCAAAATTTGTTGGGGTAACTGACCAACATAAAAGTAAGAAAGCAGGAGTGGTTTATTTCCTTGAATAGAAAATGGGTACATCAACTTCTGCAGGGGCAGCTAACACAAAATAACCTGAAGAGCTGGGGATAGAGCTAGAGCTAGAACAAGGGTTTTGAGCACTGGATTTCTGTCAGCATACTGAGCCTCTTGCCTTATACTGACTGGTCTTTTGATGACTTATATTGAAGGACGCAGCAAAAGTCTACAGTATGGATGGTTCTCTTACAATGGGTGCAGTATAAGGCAGGTTTAGGTGACTTGGGGGGTGTACCACTAACATTTAGGCATGGGGTTTATTGTTATTATTAAAACGAGGGGGCCAATGGGGTTGAATAGGTCAGCTGGAATCTCCAAAATAGCTTCTTTGATATGGAGAAGAGACTTCCAGTTAGACTTCACCACTTTAAGATAAAGTAGAATGGTAGGCATATTTTAAATACCAAAAATGAAGCAGTGATAGCGTCATCTAAAGTAAGATATTTTCTGGTGATCAGCGATTGAGCCTCAAGGTAAAAATGGTGAGTGAATTCAGTGACAGTTTCTCCCCATTTAAGACTTATACCCATGAAAGTTTGCTAATGGTTGGATAAAGTTCTGTTGCTCCCAAATTACTGAAGCATGGTAGCCTTGGCGTCATCCCAAGTCTGGCAATGCATTAGATGTGGTACCATAATGCCTTGAGCTATGCAACTAAGACAGTTGGTAAGGTGTTTGAGCCATTGGGTGTCAGTGGCTTCCTCCATAGCACTTTCATAATAAAAGAGGAAGGAGAAGATACATCCTTCACCTGGGACATACTTCTCTTTGAACGACGGTTTAAACATGCTACTGGGGGGTTATTGGTCAAACAACGTTTATTGACATAGGGGGACAATTTTCACCTAAAGGGGTGCTGTTATTGCTGGACGCTTCATAAAGATGGAAGGTGTCCAGTTTATTTTATAAGGTGTTGATATCCTCAATTATTGAGTCTATCCTGTTGTGGGCGGCACAGAGGGCTGATTTGGTGGCAACAAGAGAGGATAACTGCCAAATTATGCTTTTGAGCTTTGTAGCTTCATCTCAAAGTTCAAGTTGGTGTTGCTCAAGGGTAAGAATTCATTTCTCCCTCTCACACATTATAGTGGGGAAATTAACCAAGAGATTAAGGCGTTCCTTATCTAAAACGAGATCAGACGCTAGATTGTTATTATTCATATTTGGGTTTTTTAATTGTTATATTTCACTGTGAACTTGGAGTGTACCTGGAAGGGAGCACCAGTTTTGTCAGGATTGTGGGGGTGTTATCAAATATTCCTTATTATTTTTGGCCAGGAAATCCAAAGTTGAAGGGTGTTGGACATTACCTGTTTGCTTCTTTTGTTCAAGAAGTCGTTTACCAGATACTTCATCTGGTAAAGCAATTCCAAAATAGACTATACCAATTTAAAACTTAAAATTGATGAAAAAAAGAAAGAAATATAGTTAATTTTTGCTTTACTCAAAGCATCATTACAATGGAGTTTTGTTCAGTAAATCTCCAAGCTAAGATCTAGACTCATAACAAATCGGGGATTCAGTGGTAGGTTAGTCATTTTGGTCCAACAGGATATACTTGCCTCATAGATCAAGTTTGAACTCCAATACTAGGGTATGGAATATTATCAGAAATTGTCTCCAATAAGGGCCTAGCTATTTAGCCAGCTCAGGTTCAATTCACATTATTTACCTTGTTTGAATCTCCAATTTGGGTTGGAATCCTAACACTTATTTTAATCTTTGTGAAGGTTGGTGATAAGTTTAATTATTTAATTTCACTAAATTAAAACCCTATAAAACGATAGTGTATTAAGCTGAAACTACTTCTCCAACCTCCACTAAAATTTATATGTACATTATCTGCATATTTATAGATGAAACCAGTATGCTTGAGTTGACTTTTTCAAAGTTGATCAAAGACTCAGAGATGCTAAACCATGATTAGCTAACCTGCCATTTGGAGGTCTTTGCATTTATTAAGTGGATAATTAGTCACAACTTCCTCCAGTATGTGATTATAGCTTATACTCAATTAGAAAAAATGCTAAAGCTATTCAGTCTAATTATTATATTTATAGTTTAAAAAAGTATTTTTTTAACACAAATAATGAGATAAATGGGAGATGAACAACAATCTTTCTGAGAAACTCTTAATAGGATTTTAAATGGAAGTATTACTAAAACTAGATCATCAACTGTTATCTTGATTTTTTTGTTAATAATATTGGGGATAAGTCTTTTGAAAATGAGTGTGCATAATGGCAGAAATACTGATATTGATTAAAAAAATTATGAAAAGTTACAAATAATAAATAATCAAACACCTTGATTAAAGCTATACATAACTGCTCAAAAGTCCTTACTAAATCTTCTGATGAGGCTGAAGGATTGTCTGCTGAATTATGTCTATTTAAAGGAGCCAGAATTATTTTAAAACAAAATCTTTGGGTGGCCAAGGGTCTCACAAATGGATCAGCTGGCACAATTACTAAAATTATTTATGGTCCTTTTATTATATATGAGGATTATTGTGTATGTATGCCATAATGCATTCTAATTCAATTTGAAAAGTAATAGTCTGACTAATTATAGAATTTCAGTCCAAATTGTGGCCATTACATCTCATGTAAATGGTGTGGAATCAGTTATATACATAAGCAGTTTCCTGTTATACTTGAATATGCAATCAGTATTCACAGATCTTGAGGAATAACTCTGGACAAAGTATTTGTCAACATTGGTGATAACAAATTCCAAGTTGGTCTAACTTATGTTGCATTATTGAGAATAAAACTTTGAGTGAAAACTGTTGTAACCTATCATTTAACTTTGACATTTGAAAATAATTAATAGTAGTCATTCAATGAGTGCACGTCAGAATGAATTACGAGACTGTGGAATCTATGAAATATAAAATTGATGCTACTTATAAAATATATATATCATCTTAACAAGATGCTACTTCTATTTACTGCATGTTGTTAATATTATAAAAATTAACATTATGTATGTTATTCAAAAGCTACCGTTATTATTATATAATATGTTCAAATGTCTTACTTTTATTTATCACATGTTATATATAAATACTTTGTTAATATCTTGAATAACTGATAATTCACATTAAAATCTATTCTTATTATTGACACATAACCAATATATTTTCTAAAATTTAAAACAATTATTTCAATATTCAATTGAAAATTTCACATTTGTCTAGAACTTTCCCCTTCTTGTCCATGCTAAGTGATGCCTAGTTTAAAATAACTTTACAGGATAAGCATAATATAATTGCCTTATTCTGGTTAACTGGAAGGGCTTTTAATTATAAACAAAAAATTGTTTTAGCATTTTAATTTGCAAACTTTTAAGCTTATGCCAAGTGTTAGATTTTGGCAGTTAACTCAAAAATAAACCATCTAACAACCAACAGATCGGGCCAATTATCCTCCTAATGCTTGAGCTTATACTCTAATTAAAACCTATTGCAATAACTCAGCTTTAACCGATTAGTGCAACGTGGATTAATTATATTTATCAAAAGCTTGGGCCAAATAACTTGCACATTTAGGCCAATCTTCTCTGCAATAAAATGGCTCAGGATAATTAATGCAATGTCAATTTAATTATTAAAAGCTCAGCTTGAATATACTTGCACATTTAGGCTGACCTTCTCTGAAACTACTCAGCTTGGGTTGATTAACTCAATGTAAAATCAATCCAAATATTCTATTAAAAGCTTGGGACAAATACACTTGAACAGTTGGGCTTATTATTGCTGCATCAAACCTTGGCAATTAGTCCTGACTAATTTGGATTAATATCTAAGAAATCAACATTTGAAATTGTTTGGGATCAACCCAAAGATAACGTCTACAAATCACATGATTGAAAAGACAAAAAGAATGTAATTAGCAAGATAGCACTTGCACATAGACTGCCTGAATGGGAGTACCTAAAGCTATCTAGAGGAACAGCTGACATCCCGATTAGGGAGTTGTTTTTGTCATTTGTATGACAAAAATATGATTGAGCTGGATTGATTTCCACCTTAAGGCAAATTTTGTGTGTCATTATGCATAGTCAGCACAATAGCACTTGCACATTGACTTTCCAAATGGGTGTACCTCATGCTATTGAGAGGACAGTTGATATCCCAATCAAAGAGTCGTTTTTGTCAGCTGTGTGACAAAAACATGAGTGACTATCAAAAATAATTTGTATGGTGATATGCATAACTGGCATGATATCACTTGCACATGGACTGCCTGAATGGGAGTACCTAGTGCTATCAAGAGAGGCCTGCTGATGGCCTGATTAAGGGAACGTCATTTTAGGGACCATCTAGTACTAAAAAAAGGGAACGTCATTTTCTTAAATCAACCACAAAATAACCAGAATTTGTAAATTGTCAGCAGTATGACGAAACTCATTTTGAGATGATCCTAGGACCATTTTGTGCGCTCATTGTTGCAATTTCTATCCCTGAAATCCTCCCAAATAAGAGATTATTTTGCCACAATAGACTTAGCAATAGGTCTCAGTCATATCAGTTCAAGGGCTGAACTGAGGTGGAAAATAATCTGTGAGATTGCATGCTTGAATGTGGCAAGGAGATGCCCTAGAGGTTACATCGATGAATCCCCCCCTTGGGTTGGACCATCTAGTACTAAAAAAAGAGATGCCCTAGAGGTATATATACAAGTGCCTGGCTTAATGAATAATCATCAAATAAACTAGTCTAATAAAGATTTATATTATTAAACCTTCTTTCTGATTTGTATCTTAAGTCACTTTTGGAGAGTGTTGGAAAGATGGAAACTCAGGATTCACAGCTTGTAAATCTGCCTGCCTCAGTTGAAGTTTCCCAATTATGGAGGGAAAATCAAGCCCAAAATCGGCCTGAAAAGTCAGAGCCATTTGAAAATGCCTAGTGAGTTTCTGAACGGCCAAAATACCATAAGCCACTGGAAAAATCAAGAATCATTTAGCCAAAATTCAGCCAAATTAAGCGTGCAGAAATTAAATAATCAAGCAAGCAATCCTCAGAATTTCACACGAAGCATTGTTTAAATATAGATACACAATCTAATATAAAATAGAAAAGTGGGTGTGTTCATTGGACCAACAATACAGTGTCTTTGGCAGATATCAAAATCTGCTTGTGTGTTTGTGAGCCACAAATTAATCAGTAAAATAGGCTAGGTTTCTTAATATTTAGTAAGTGATAAGCTAAATTTTTTTAAAACTCCATACCTTTATTTAAGTAGATAAACAATAAAATAAGGGAAAGAGATATAGTGAAATTGAAGGATTTTGGCCAGTGAAAAACTGGGAACAGATGTTGCTAGCTGGGAAAAATTACCAAGTATTCCTGGTCAGCAAATGTCATCACTAGCTACAGTTCAAGTAATGGCAGGCTTACATGCCATTAAATATTCAGACTGAATGTAGAATTGTTGTTAGATTTTTATGGAGGACTCATATTTAAACCCTTTGAAAATCCATCATTCTGACAGAATACTTCCATTGATGGATCATTTGATCCTTCCCAAATTTATCTGCATAATCTGATAAATCAGTACACCTCAAAACCACCTTAATTGATTCTATTTAACTAAATTATTGTAGCTAATAATAGCTATGATATAATATTATTATGGCCAATTATGGGATCCACTTGGGTGAACCATGTGAATTTATAGCACTAACCTAATTGCATTTTCAAATTTAATACATTTACAATTTATGAAATCCAATTTTAATGTATGTTGATCATCTTAATTGGCATGACCATACTTGCACATGGACGGCTAAAATAGGGAGTACCTAGTACTATTAAAAGGCCTTCTGACATCCCAATCAGGGGTTCATCATTATTTGAGTTTCATATAATCTTTTCTTTATACAACTGAGGTAAGCTGACCAGGGGATGGAAATTACCAAAACTTAAAAATCTAACAAATAAATCCGCACCAAACAAAACGAATGAACCATTCAAAACGAGCTGATGACACACATGATGTGAACACAACCTGCCAGGTGGGACAGTGGGAACCACTTATCCCATCATGGCAAAAGGGGAGGAGGTATCAGGGGGCTCATCCTCGGCCTTTTCTTAACCCCAAAGCAGGGCACAGGCTATGGCGGATAGAAGGGGCGTTGGGCATCAGTGGGATGCAGAGATAAATTTCTGATGATCAGGGTGGCAGAAAGACAGCGGTTGAATATAAGAGATCTGATGTAACTGGCCAAAGCTGCTTCAGCTTTCATTCATGCATCAGGGAGCTTTACAAATGTGGCGACATTGGTGCAGGTAATCTTGGATTTGGGATTCAGTGCTACCACTGCCACGTGCTGGATGACATCATTGGCAACTTTGTGAGATTTGATCACCATATTTTTTGAAGCTTATTAGTGGTGGAGGGGATAATGGGAATGGATTTGTCCTGCGAGCATCGCCACTGATTTGGCAGCTGCTTTTCAGAGAGGACAAAAATCTGGCTTAGCCGTTGCTTCAACAGCCAGATAGTGGTCGCTGCGGAATGTTTCAGCATTTTGCTGGGGGGCGTATAAATGAGGTGGTAGTGTAGCGTCATGGTCAGTAAACACAAACTGCTCAAGTTGGATAGTGCAGTCTTCAATAATATTCCAGGAATAAAAAATTCAGCCAATAGATCCCAAGGATTTTGGTTGAATTGAATTGGGGAATTGGCATATTCCTGAGGTTTGGTTGGTTTGTTGGAGAGTGCATGGGAGCAAACTGGGGTCCAATTTTGTGCTTGATTGGAGGGAGCGTTTGTGGCACTGAGGAGAGGAGGAGGCTAATTGGTGGCTACAGGCGCAGATGCAGTAACAGGCTTTAGGGGGAGGGGGAGGTAGGATCATATCCCATACCAAAGCTGGCGCGGGGTGGGTGGCGGATTGGAACCCAGAAGATAAAAAGTCCAAAAAGTTGGAAGCAGCTAGGGATGGGCGCTTGAATTTTTAGTGGTACAACTTGAAACAGGATGGACAGATCATCTGCCCACCCTCAACGCGGGCCCAAAACGGATGGTCAGGGGCAGAGGGGATGACAGTGCAAAGGGGAATTGACAAGGCAAGAATATTAAATTCAAAATAATTGTGGCATACACCTAAGGCGCAGCGAGGCGTGTGACCCCATTTGGGACCACAGATTGTAAGACGGGGTTGGAGCCATAGACTGCCAAACCTTCCATCAGCTCCTGGTGGAGCACCTCAGGGGGATATGGGTGGGCAAACCAGCGAACTGAACCATCAAAGTGGTATCTGCTGGGACCTGGGTCCAAAGTGTGGGGAGAGGGGTACCCTGAAAAACAAGGGGCACAGTTGCTGTAGTGGTGGCGTTGGCTTCACAGGTGAAGCTGAGATCAAAGTACCCCTTATAGGGGTGGAAGTCAATAAAACCAGCGGGTGTCATCACCACCTGAGCCATTTTGATAATGACTTAGTCGTGGTAAGGGAAAAGTTTCCCATAATTGACCCTAAGTCTGAAACGCATGTTGCTCTGAGGGAGCACCAGGGGGCAATGAGGCACTGCTTGGGTACAAGTGAGGTGAGCGTCAAGATCCTTGTGAGGAACAAATCATCCCAGTGGTTTGGTATGACTGGGTGAGCCAGTCCAAGTGCATTTTCCTTCCAGACAAAAAATGGTAGGGGAAATTTCGCTACTTCCCCACACTGGAGCAGCTGGCGGAGAATCTGAGGACATTGGAACAAAACTATGGCAGGCGATCAAAATTTAAACTACTTTGTTTTTTGTATATCCTGCTTGGAAAGTTATGCTTAGAGAAAAGAAAGTCTAAACTATGTTTGAATTCCATATATTCTTTCTCACAATCTATTGTATTTTGTCAACTGTATGATGAAATAAAATTGGGATGGTTAAGAGGCAAATATATACCACTGAGGTGCTAATATCAAGCCTACAAAGCTTCCAATTACAAGAGTAGTAGTGCCTTCAATTGGGCTGAAACAATTGTAATTAAATTAATTCAAGGACAGAATTGACTTAGGATTTTTTAATAACCACTACCATAAACAATATTGGATTGAAATGGCTTTAATGGACTCATCTAATAGATGAGTATAGCCAGGAGATACCCTAGAGGTATAAAATACTGGCGCCTGGCCCTAAAACATAATCATTATCTTTCCATCAAATCATATTTTTGTATTATATCATCTTACATTAATTTGCCCTTCATATTAAGAAGTGTAGATAAGCATTCAGGAAGCTTGTCATTATTACCTGACTCTAGAGAGTTTCTGATTAGAGAGGGAAAAATACCCAGATGAGCCCAAAGGAGTCAAGTAAAATTGTTTAGCATTGTGAGCTTCCAATCAGTTAAGAAATACTATAGGACACATAGCATAATTGAGGATATATTGGCCAAAACTCTTACAAACTATCAAAACAGGATTATATTTAATAAGTGAGCTAATTTTCAAAATCTCACACTTGTCATATTCAATGAGTGACCTGGGTGTGAAAGCCTATTATGAGGCTTAAAAACATTTGGGGACAAGGTGCATGGATTTAAAAAGCTGCTCAAGTTGATTGGTGTAAATATAAATCATCATCCACACAATTTTCATGTATTAAAGGCTCTCATGGCTCAATTTCTTGGCCACAGTTGCCACATGTATGACCCATATACAGAAAGCGTAAAGGATGGCTCAGAGTTGAATTGATTTTATGTGAGCATCTTTGCGAAAAAAGTCTAGAGAGGGGTATAAATCTGGCAGCTGCTGCTCACCAGATAGCAGTAATCTTTTGACCAATATTTTCAGCATATTGCATTCAAAAGTGGTGGATAATATTTGCCTCAGGTTCAGTGCGCACCGGATAGTCTTTATAGGGGTACCTCAGGCCGCAATGTTTACCTGTTGAGTTGAATTTTGGTCCTCTTCAAATGGCTGGTTCTTCTTCTGCAGTGTGATAGAGTTTTGTACGTCTATTGTATGATGACAATAGACTAGATGGTGAATTTGATTCAAGATATAACTCCTTGGTAATAGCACATTAAATTTGTATTCCCCTGTTGTTACTTGGACGATGGTACGCTGCACTGATCTTACAGATCCAAAGTAAATTCTCAACTAATACAAAGTAATGTATTAACCACAAAAAGTTTATAAGTTAAACTATAAACTAGTGGTAGTAGTTGATCGTTGTTTATTAGCATTAACTTGAAGATAATTTATAGGGTTTGATGTTCACCACATCTTACCCATGACATCTCATTTTCAATGGCACTTGGCCAGAGGAACACGTAAAATTTTCATTTGAGGGTCTACAAATACTTTGACTCAGGGCATCTTGCTCAGCCTCAGGGTCATTGTAAATAACGTCATTATTCTCAAGATGGAGTTTTGGACGTGTCTGCAATTAGCTGAACCGATTCTCTTTCACAAGCAATTGGCAGCACATACCAAGGCAATTTGTATCACTAATTAGTAATTAATTCAATCAAAACTTGACTGACATTATGAACTAATTTTGACATAGACTAACAAAGCCCATGTGCCCGAGTTATTAAGTCAAAGCTTAATTTTAATTCTGAACTAACAAACAAAGCCCTTGAGCCCATGTCATCATAGTTAAATATTCTTAAGTGAAATTGCTAGGCCGCGGGTCCTAAGCTTTGCATAAGCTTATAATATACCTGATCCATAATCGCTGATATCTGATATGATCCATAATAAGCTAAGCATGTTAACATTATTATGTCCAGTCAATTACTCAACACTTCCCCTGCCTTGACTGGATATATGCAGTGGGTACCCTTCTTCCTGGGTCACAATATCTAACTTTTTGCATTCATCAAAGTACAAACATTATCTCAATAGCCTTTCCGCCTCAGACAGATGAGCCTTCTTAAGGCTAAGCAAGTCCATGTGGCGTGCTATGGTCAACTTGGGCGTAATGCCCATGGTTCCTCAAGCTGGGTTAACCAGCTACGCTTCCACGGTACTAGAGAGTTCAGCTTTGCATCCTGCTGCAATAACACCAATTGATGAACTCAAACAAGCCCCTATGGCTTCAGGTACTATCAGTCGATCATCCCAATGGGTTGAGTGGGATATCCTTTTGACTTATTCTTTATCTCTTTGGCCTTCTAAAGCCGTTCAGTCCTAAGAAGCCCTGATCCAAAATCAATTTGCTTCAGATGGGGATCTTCTTCCGGACTTCTTGTTTTCACCTTTAAGCATCTTCACTTCAAAGAATCTTAATTCCTCTTTACATTTGAGCAGTGTGGCTTTGTTGGGTCTTGAGCTCAATTTGATGTCAGAACTTGTGAATGCCTACTTGTCATCTGCACTTGTTACCATTCCTGAGGTTGGTGCATACTATATTTTTGAGGCCAATCAGGCACTTATTTTTGCTAACTCAGTTGCTAGGCTTTGGTGTGAACCCGCTTCAGTACATACCATTTTTTACATCTCGTTGGGCCTCAAGGCTCAGATTTTGAAGGATTGGTGCATCCTGGTGTTATACTGAGCCCTTTGTAAAAGCTTGGCTAAGGGGCTTCCCAAGAAGTATGTCCCCCAGATGGCTCTTTTGGGTGCATGCGTTCGCTTCCCTCCTTCCTTGCTTCCCACCAATACCATGCCAACATGCGCAGGGTATTAGATGAGGCCCATTCACAAATGTTTCGCGTGAAAGAGTTCCTCCCCTCAGTTTACCCCTGCCTTAAGAGCCTTCTTGCTGATTGTATCTTCCTTTCTGCGGCATTTACTCCTGAGTTGAACCTTTCCCACCTATTTCAAAGTCCCTTCCAGTGGACTTTCCCTTTAGTTTGATGTCCTTTCCTAAGCCAACAGGGACAGCGTGCCTTAAGCTGAGCTTTTTAGGGTTTGGCGCATCTCTGACAGGGTCTAGATAGTCAGGACTTGTATGAGATCTGCATCTCTCCGATTCTGTTACAGGCTTCTACAGTTTAATTGCACTATCCTCCCCCTACCAAAGAAGGGGTACCTAGTTCTAATGCCAGTGAGTCATCAAATCTATGAATTAAACTCTATGGCTTTTAATTATTTATTTTTTACTATTATTTTTATTATTATTATTAATTATTTATATTTATATTATATCCAAATTTTTAATTAATTTAATTTTTTCTTTTTTTATAGTATTATTCTTTATGATATGGACGAAGGAACTTAGTGTGTACTCAATTCACAACCCAGTCTTGATCCTTAATGGTAAATACATCTTTAGATAATTTTCTCCAATATAATAAATGGACCCTTCCAAAGAGAGGCTAGCTTGTGCGCGCAGCCTGTGCTATGAGTGTCACAATATACTACTAAATCTCCTTCCTTGAACTTAGTCACCATAGCTCATTTAGCATTGTCATAGCTCTTATGAATAGTTTTATGACTAATTGCATTTTGATAAGCTTCAGATTGAACTTGATTAGGGTCTTCGCTAGTTGCTCAACATATTTATTTGGGTTAATTGCGTTGGTTGAACTGAGTACTGAATATAATCATGGAGGCAGAGTGGGCTGTCTACCATACAGAAGTCAAAATGGAGAGTGGCCTGTGCTGCTGTGGTGTCCAATATTGTACACAAACATGGTTGCACTAAAAGAAGTTGCCCATTGCGAAGGCTTAAAGCTGCATTTTTGTGTAAAATACTGACTAAAGTGCCATTCACTCGCTCTGCCATACTATTAGTCTCAGGATGTTATGGTGTTGACAACACTCCTTTGATAAACATCAACTCGTTTAACTGTTGTACCATTTGGGCAGTAATATTTGTGCAATTGTCCATCAAGATGTTCTGGGGGCATCCGTGCTTATAAATGATATTATCCATAATGAACTTGGCAGTAGTTAGAGCCCCAACATCTTGATTTGCTTTTGCTTCCAACCATTTCGTTAGATGGTCAATTGCAACAATTATGTATTTGTTGCCTAAGCTACTCACAGGCAAGGGGCCAATTAAATCAATTGACATGGTATGCCAGGCCCAGTTAGGTTTGATCAAACGGTATTTCACATCTGACTTCATAGGTTTTGCAATTTGGCATAAATGACACTTATCAAGCACATTTTGGATATCAAATTACATAGAATCCCAATAGTAATAGATTAAATTAATTCTAGTATCTTGGTCATTCCCCATTTCCAATGGCCTTGTGTGCACGTGTAATAATCTCCATTTGGTCGGAAGGTTTTGGGAAAATTTGATGTTGCCCTTTGGGTTTAAGCTTGTATAAAATTCCATTTCAATATTTGGTGTCGATTAATGCTTTCTCAATCGCTTTTTAGACTTTGGGTGGCTCATCTCCATACTTTAGGGTAATCAATTTTTCATGAAGCTCATCAGCCAAACTGCTAAGGACAGCTAAAATAGGAAGTTGTAATAGTCCATCTGCATTTTGATGGGCTGCTCCAGCTCTATGAATAATTTAAAATTTTGCTTGTAATTTAAGAGCCCTGCGGGATAACCATCCTTCAGGTTCGTTGAGATTATGGAGCCATCTAATGAGCTGTGATCTAGCACTACTTGAAACTTGGTGCCATGAATGTAAGCCCAAAATTGTTTATAAGCATAGATGACATCCAAACAGACTCTTTCTGCCACTGTATAATTATGCTCATGATTATTCAGCGTCCTGCTGCAATAAGTGACTGGATGCTTCTTGCCATCATCCTCAATCTGCAATAGCACACCACAATCACAGTCAATGAGGCGTCAGTTTGTATGATAAAATGCTTGCTGAAATCTGGATATTAGAGGATAGGCGCCAAGCTCATTTTGTTTTTCAAAGCCTCAAAGGCTTATTGGAATTCTTCTTCCCAGCAAAAACGATCTCCTCCTTGTAGTAAGTGGAATAGATTCTCATCAATCTTCATGAAACCTTCTATTAATCTTCAATAGTATCATATCATGCCTAAGAATATTTAAACATCTCTCATACTCGTCAGAGGTTGCATTTTGTTAATCACCTCCACCTTTTGAGGCTGAGGCTGCAAGCCCTTGGAATCAATGATGAACCTGAGGTATTTCAATTGTTCTTTAAAGTTTTAGCATTTTCTAGGTTTTATCTTCGAATTTGCCTTCAACAGCCGTTTGAACACTTGTTTAAGGTGCTCCAGATGTTCAGAAAACATTTGCAAAAAGACATTGATGTCATCCAGGCATACCAGAACGCAGGACAATTTAAGGTCCCCCAAAATTGTGTCCATTGCGCACTGAAAGGTTGCCGGCGCATTACACAGCCCCTGTGGCATGCATGTTGGTTGAAAAAGCCCTTGAGCAGCAATCATCACGCACTTTTCCTGCTCCTCTGGTGGCAGCTCAATTTGCCAATATCCTGAGATGAGGTCCATTGCAGTAAGATACTTCGCCCCTTCCAGACGGTCCAGAGCATCATCAATTCTAGGCAACGGATTTGAATCCTTTTTTGTAAAGGCATTGAGGCGTTGATAATCAATCACAACTCGATTGCTGCCATCCTTTTTCTTTATGATTAAAACAGGGCTGGCCTTGAGGCGGGTGTATCGTACAGCTGAGCGCTCTAATGCTTTACACTCATCCTGTGTCGTGTGTGGCCAGTATGGAACGCTGTTCCACCGCCTGGAGAAGTGCCCCACCTCTAAAGTGATATGGCGCGAAGTCCAACGTCTGCTAGGCCAGGATCAAACGCATCCCTTCAGTCTGTCAAGAGATATGTTTGCTTCATCAATGCCCTCCTCCCACCCTCCCTCCGTGCTCTGGTGGTTGCGATCGCCATGTGGACTATCCACACGATTGTCTTGGATGCCATCGCTGGCTCCATCCCCACCCTCCCTGAAGCTGTCCACAGATTCTGGTCTCATCTGGTGGACCACTTTCAAGCGTGGATGTTTGGATATCTCCCACCGCGTCGCCGACAGCTGGTCTCCTCCTGGTTACCAGTCTGGTTCATCAAATCAGACCCCTTCCTCCACACGTGCTCAATAGTGGCTACGGCCCCTTCACACGTTCCCTCCTCCCCATAAGTGGCGTTCCCGCTGGCAACAAGAGATAGCATCGCGTCTCTGGGGTGCCTCCCCTGGTACTAGTTTTGTCTCGTCTGAGTCATTTTCAGAAGTGTCCGTCCTATGGTTGGCCTTCCCCACAATAAATTTAAAAAAAAACAGGGCTGGCCCATGGGCTTTTGGATGGTACTATCATTCCAATTTTCAACAATTTGTCTAGCTCTTCACCAACTATTTCATCACTAGCCCTGGGGCAACAAATTGGCCTCATTTTAATAGGCATATGGTCCCTGGTATCAAAAAATGCTGTACTCCTTTTGCACAACCTAAATCTTAGTCATCTTTGGAGAAAATTTTGGAGTATTGTTCAAACAACTCTAGAGCTTCATCCTTCTGTTGTTCTGATGATTTAGTAAACGATTCTTAAGAAATTACAGTATGTGCCCCAAGGGTTTCAGTCGATAAGCTGAACTTGGATAAGTCACCAAATTTGACAGCCTGATATTAACTCGTCCCTTGAAAACAGATGCACAAAAGCAACTACTTGATATTATTGACCTTAATATTTTGGCTGATCAAATTTGCTAGTAAGACATCAATCTCTCCATGCCCTGGTATAAGTATTCCAGGCACCACACTAGGTTCCATTTGGGAATGATGATAAGGGGATACAACCTCCCCATATAGTCCTTCTGGAATATCCAGTGTGGTCTCAGTCCTCATACCCAGTTAATGGCCTGGAGCTATTGTTGCATCCTTATTCACACGTAGAGGTATTCCTCAATTTTTGTTTATGGTAGTTGCATGGGGTGGCTTCAATTTCCCCGCTGAATATATCCTACTGGTATTATCCCATTGGCATAAGATATATTGATAAAATTTCCATGACAGCTTGTGGGCTTTGTATCATTATGAGAGTAATAAATTAGAAGTGATTGGCCTAATATTGTCAAGACATTTTCTTTAAAATTGCATGAGATCCCATAGGTCCTTAAAAACTAGTTCTAATTAATATGTCATAATTGGCGTTTGGAAGCACTATAGCGGATGCAGCTACTACCAAAGCTCCAAATCGCAGTGGCAAAGCGCTGTAAGCTCCTTCACTCTTAGTGCTGTTAAAGCCTGCAGTCCAATATTCTTGATGATGGTCAATGTCCAGAGCTATTTTCAATTTCTTAACCAGCTTCGTGGAAACAATGTTTACAGGTGCTCCACTATCAACAATAGCTACAACTCTGATTTTGTTGACCAGCATATCCACATAAGTGCACTCAGAGTAATAAGAATCAATAGAGTTTACTAAGTGAATATGGGAAGAATCCAGGGAGTTAAGAGTGTGCTTTAGAGTATTCCCAATATTGGGACATTCATTGATGAATGTGTTGATTGGCATTGCTATAATGACCCCTTTCAGGCTAGGGGTATCTGCCGTATTGCTCAGCCCTTTGGCTGAAATATTCTCAAATATTTGTTGCACATAGGGTTTAGCAACTACTTCAGAGGCTTCAGGTATGATAACCTTACTTTGGGAGCGAGTTACCGCATGTATGTTCAAAGAATCTTCATTTGATACTAAAATAAAATTGTTTTCGTTGTTAAACGAGGCCCCATGGCCATCGTTTTCTTGTTGATTGGGTGGGACTGAAGTCTTAGGAACAATAGTATCCCGCATCTATTGTGCTTGTTCTTTTTCCTCCTCCTGCATGGTATCAGGAAGGACTATGTTGACATTTTGTTGATGGCATCAGGAAGCAAAGTGACCTTTATGATTGCAATCAAAGCAAGTAATCTCACTCATTGGGTGTGGGGCTCTTGTATTTGAGTTTTGCTCATTTTTTACAGGCAGATTATTTTCAATCTTCTTATTGGTTTCAAAGGGCTTTCCAGCAAAGGCAGCAGTTCCCAATCTGTACCCAGTATAAGGAGGTTTAATACTTTGAGCATCTGCTCAAATAATCAACCAATTCAGATGTTGCAAGATTTTGCACAAAAGCAGGCAATAGGGTGTTTGATAGATTAGGGTAAGGTTCTACTGCATGTTCTAGTGCAATCTTAGCATCAAAATTGACCATAGCCCGTGCCTAGGAGAATTTGAGCTTCGCGATAGAATCAATCCACAAATTCATCAATTGCTTCATCTTTCTTAAAGCAAATATTCATAAACTTAGATTTTCTGGTCGACATTCATTCTGGACCTCCAAATTCATGAAGCACAGCCTCCTTGATTTTGGCATATGTTGGGTTTTTGTTAATGTGAGGCATAATCAACTCAATGCTCACTCATCCAAGCAGTTAATCATAGTGGCTGCTTTGTTATGGTCGCTGGCCCCATAAATGGCCATTTCAAAGCATTTGACAAAATATGTTAATACTTTTATTCTTGTCAAAAGCAGGCAGGTTTGCTGTTTATATTTATCGCTTCCCTATTCCTGGTTATCACAATTACTTCTTTGTTGAATAGAGCTAGGAGTACTAGGGTGCTGAGGCATTTTATCCTGGTTTGAGGTGTTGGGGTTGGCCAAAGCAGCCATATTGCTAGACATTTGTTGATGTGGCCCAGTGTCCATTTCAGTAGCTATTTATGAAGCTTCGTCCTCATAATATTTGGAAGAATTTCCAGTAAGTTGTTTGTAGAACATTGACAGCGCACATCATCCAGAGCTTAAACTTGATCAATGGTTTCATTTTCCCAATTGACACAATTTTAGTTTTTTAACTTTAATTTCGCAATTTCCTCATTTAAGCTAGCAGCTTGTAGTTGCAAGGTAGGAATCACTTGGTCCTTTTCTTTTATTGCCTTCTTGCACTGGTTTAATTCTCCATGGAGATTAATATTTGACTCATTAATAGCAGTAAAATCATCAATGAGATTATTGATCTGTAGATTAAGACAATTAATAGAGTCTTATTTTTTCATTTTTTGCCCGTTGGCCCTCAAATTGTGTTTGTCAGTAATTGATTTTTCCGGTGTATTCATCCTTCATCTGCGAAATTTGGGTTCTCAGACATCAATACTGGTCACAAAATTCATTGTTATGGTTTAACTGCGCCTCTTGGGCTTCGTGATTAAGCCCTATGAACTCTGAGGCAGATATAGAAGTCTGAGTGATATTGCTGACCCAAGATTCATTGACTCCTTTTCCCTCTAAGAAATTGTCAAAGATGAGTTGCAATCTGTCATTTAGCTCTTGTGCTAATTCTGCTACCTGGTCATTAGCCCAAGTGGCTAAATTATAATTTGCTCTAAACTTGAACGGACCTCAGCGAAGTTGGCTTCTAATTGCTCATTTTAACTTGGCCTGCCTGGCTGGAGTTGCGTGAGAAGTTTACCAACTCAGTAATTGCTGCATGATGGTGGGCGATTGTCACCTGAGAATTTCTAGAGGTGGGATGTACAAATTTAATTAAGTATTGGGTGATATTCTCTATCCCAATTAAATTGTTTCAGATCTGAGCTACACTTAATTTTTGATGAGCAAGATATCTCATCCACAACACATCTTGCTGTCATTGGCGGTAAAAAGGGTTGCTACTATTGTCTGTGGGCCCTTATCCTATTTGATACCCTCTTAACAACTGCTGTTCAAGACGTTCCAGCTCTTCAGGTGAAATGGGTTCGTTGGGGTAGGTGATAATGGGCACATCCTCCAAATTAATTAGGGACACAGTAATTCCAGTATTCCCATTGGGCCCAGTGATGGTTCTGAATAATTGATTGGGATTGCTCCCCTGCTCAGCGCAGTCACCATCTGCGTTCCCACACATGAGTGCCACTTGTTGAATTTTGGTCCTCTTCAGATGGCTAGTTCTTCTTCTGCAGTGTGATAGAGTTTTGTACGTCTATTGTATGAAGACAATAGACTAGATGGTGAATTTAATTCAAGATATAACTCCTTGGTAATAGAACTTTAAATTTGTATTTCCCTGTTATTGCTTGGACAATGGCACGCTGCCCTGATCTTACAGATCCAAAGTAAATTCTCAACTAATACAAAGTAATGTATTAACCACAAAAAGTTTATAAGTTAAACTATAAACTAGTGGTAGTAGTTGAATGTTGTTACTAACATCAACTTGAAGATAATTTATAGGGTTTGATGTTCCTCACATCTTACCCATGACATCTGATTTTCAATGGCACTTGGCCAGAGGAACACATAAAATGTTCATTTGAGGGTCTGCAAATACTACAACTCAGGGCATCTTACTCAACCTCAGGGTCAGTGTAAATAATGTCATCATTCTCAAGATGGCGTTTTGGATGTATCTGAAATTAGCTGAACTGGTTCTCTTTCACAAGCAATTGGCAGCACATACCAAGGCAATTTGTATCACTAATTAGTAATTAATTTGATCAAAAACTTGACCGACATTAAAACTCATTTTGACATAGACTAACAAAGCCTGCGTGCCCGAGTCATTAAGTCAAAACTTAATTTAAGTCTGACCTAAACAACAAAGCCCTTGAGCCCTTATCATAGTCAAATATTATTAAGTGACTTTGCTAAGCCGCGGATCCTAAGCTTTGCATAAGCTTTATAATATACCTGATCCATAATCGCTGATATCTGATATGATCCATAATAAGCTAAGCATGTTAACATTATTATGCCCCTATCAAATATTCAACGATTAGGTCTAGTCAATTACTAAACATGTTGTTATCACCTGGTGTAAATCCTGCCATTTGGCCAAGAACTGGTTGGATGTTACTTGTTTGTTATTGAACCTGCGACCAACTCCTTGTGATATAGCTGGTGTCATGACCCTCCTTTACCCAGTCATTAAGGATTTGGGGATGCAAGAGTGGATTTGATGGAACTTTTGGAGTGTGTGTCCAATAGTGATTGGTAAATAAATGTAAAATATCTGAGTTGCTCTGTTGGCAGACTCAATCCCGATATGGTTCAGATCCCTCAACATTGTAGCTTCAGCCATTGATGCCATTTTAGCTTTTAAGCCCCACAAATTTTTATCTTCGTCCCATGGCACATTTGTGAATGACCCATTACTCAACCTCACAGCCCTGCTACACAGTTACCATTAATAGGGTTGGTGAATTATAAAAGCTAATTTGGGGGTCAAGCTTCATCCACTCCCTGAGGGATCAAAACATTATTTGAACTGGGATCCATTGGACTTGGGCCCAATTAACACCCCATGTGAGTGTGGAGCTGCAAAAGTGTGACTGCAACATTTAGAGAAACTTTCCTCAGATCTAATGGGCATGTACTTTAAAATTTAGCAGGCCCATACCCCTTTTGTGATTGGTTTAACAGAACGTTCAATTTAATGGATGCTGCATGGGCTTTAAACCACAGGAAGGTGCAGATGAGCGATATGATATTACCTTCCAAGAATGGGCTCAGTGGTAGGTGTGGTACACATACCAAAGCTCTAAAATTATAAACACATAAAGCGCTTACACCTATCCTCCAAGGCTCAAGCGTGCATATTTCCAGTAAACCATCCAGGAAGACATACTGGAAAGCACAGTTTGTTCTATCACCTTAATTTTCAAACCTGATTATGCGAAAAAAATATAAATAATTATATCTGTTTAGGCGCCAAGGGAATGATAACTGATGGCAGGGGAATTATGATTTCCCTAACTTAACAAGTACTATCTTATCTATATCAATTTTTACAATTGACGCCTATAAATAAAAATATATAAGTTTGTCCACGCCTTAAAGGCAATTTCAGACCTGATTCCCATTGAGTGTCATATTTAAATGATTGCATCCTAATGGGAGCTTGGTTGGGGTAGCTGATTCCCTGAAGCTTTGCCTCTGCTGATGCAATAGAATATTAGTAGCAAATATAAATAGAATTAATGATAATGAATTGCTCAGGAGGAGGCCCTGTCTAATTGTAATTGATTTTGTCAAGACATTAGTTAAGATAACCCTAGTAGTAAGGACTGAATATAGCATATATATACAAGTGATAAAGGTGTTGGGCATTTTAACGGCATTCATTGCCACCTGCAGGAATGGTCATGCTGCCCAGTCAGAAGTCTTCACCAAGTCCAAAAACATGAGATAGCCGTTCTCATATCCTTGAACATCCTGCAGGGCGATTTAAACTAAAAGGATACTTTCCCAGTTATTTCACACCTTTTTTTAGTACTAGATGATCTCAATGCGAGGGGGTTAGTTCGCACCTTTTTTAGTACTAGATGGTCCCCGGTTAGTTCGCACCTTGATGAACCCATTTTAGGATATATGGATGGTCTGCGTGGCGGTATGCATCAGGCGGTTCATGCAGATTAATGTGAAAAATTTATACCATCTAGTACTAAAAAAAAAAAAATGTGAAAAATTTATAATTGGCATTTGAAAGTGAAATTGTGCGCCAGTTCTGAGGATGTAACTGAAAGACTTTTTCTGTATAGCAGCATGATAGAGGCTTCATGGCCCCTGGGATCTAACACTTTCAAGACAGGCAGTGGTTAAGTAAGTAGGTAAGTTCTGGTTTCAACCTGTTCACAGATTGTGTTCATCATTTCTACTCGCATGTTGTCATGGATGGGGGACTTTTTTGGCGCTTCCTTATGTGCATGATTTACATCCTCCACTGTAATCTCAGATGTTATATCATTGTTGTCAGAAGGCGGGCACTCCTGGAGCACAATCTTATCCAGGGCAAGTAGGGTTTCCATTGTCATACTATTGGATTACCAAGCGCGGAAGAGATTGCTATAGAAACGCTCAACTTCACGTTTTATCACGCCAGGGTCACTAGAAATAACGCCTTACAGTGTTTCTACTTGGCAGATCTTGGCTTGGGCCCAGATTTCTTTGAGAAAAGCCAATTTCTCCCTGGTTATCATCTCAGAAGGCTTTGATAGGGGAAGTTTGCATTCTACCATTATTCATTATCCTGTTTTTGAAGGAGCGCTTGATACTGTTAATGCTTTCTTGATACTCATGCCGCCATTCTTCACTGTCCCACTGCTCTTGCTTCAGGGTAGCCAGGGCATATTTAACTGAGCCAGCTTGCCAACTGTTGGGCTTTTGCCCTTATTCCCAGTTGATTAGATTGCCAGGGGTCGCTTGGGGATAAACTCCTATAGCGAAGTGAATTGGATATCATTTGACCCTGATTTGGGGTAACAATGGAGGATTTTAGGCTAATCGCCTGGGTCAGATCTATCAGGGATCAATCTGGATGAATTCTTAAGATCTCATTAAGCAGAGTTGCCAACGAAATATAGGCATCTATAGTTGATTAATGATTAACTATCTGGTTTACTGATTGGGCTCAGTCAGGCTTCATCATCACCCAATTGAATTAAAGGATAAAGTTGCAAGGCGAGTGATGACGCCTGCAACTAGAAAATCAATTATTTGGTTCATGACCTGCCTTAAAGGGTAACAAGTCCCATTACCTAAGCAGGTTGCTTGCAAAATATGGTTGGTTTTCTGGGATCAAAAGAAAAACGTTATGACATGTTTTTTTGACTCTTTCCGTTTTAAGTCTTGAAGATGTCCAATGAAAGAACCCTAGCAAGTATGGAGAAGAATATCACTGATGAGATGATGATGGGTAATTCAATGGCAATGGCTGCCATTTCATTTATAAGGGCCAACTGAGGGTTGGGCGCCAGATTCTCACTATAAATTCCCCTAAGAATTCACTTAAAAATACTAAAATACTAAAATACTAAAATACTAATATACTAATATACTAAAACTATTTAAATACGAATACTTTAAATTACTTTAAACTTTACCAGTAATTAGTATCATACCAGAATCCAATTTGTTTTTTATTCTTTCTCATGAAAGTTATTACTGTGTGCTTTAATTAGGAGGCTCTTTAGGATAAAGAGTAAGAATATGATCGTGGATCCAGAGAAGGGAAGCTGAACTGAATTTGGATTGCTTCCAACTGTGTATCACTAGAGAGAAGCCGTAAATGAGGATTTGAGTATAAATTGAGTTAGTCAGTATAAGAGAATAAATCCCTATTGAAGACATCCTGAGTATTTGAAAGGAAATACTGGTCAAGCGTTGGACCCAATACTAGAACTTTATTCAACTATGGATAATAGTCTCCATACTATTACCAAATGAATACATCTTACAGAAAATGCAGAGAATTAAGCAAAAAAAACCTGTACAGTTAATTAATTTAGGGATTATCAGCTGAGAATAATCAAGAACACTACAAATTTTAACGATTGGTGCACACTACAGGGGGCTTAGTTGAGTAGAAGATATAAGGACAAGGTGTCATATGAAGATGTTTCCAATTTTGGCAATAAGTTACTAGGGAAAGTAACGTCATTAAAGACTGAACGTGAAGTGGATTTGTTGAATTGCGTTCACTCAGCTCAGATGTGGAGCTACTAATGAAACAAATATAAAGGATACTCAAGATTCAGTAAAAGGACTTGCAGCCTAGATATGGAACTGTCTAGTGCTGCAAGTAAACCTGTTCCACCAGATATCAACTTAAGATAATGATTATCAGCAGGGCCAACTTGGGTTGAAATTAGATCTGCTTGAAATAGTCCTGAGGAACAGCAGGGCTAACTTGGCTTGAAATTAGGTCCACTTAGAATAGACCCAAGGAGAGAGGAGTTTAGATGAGACACTAGATGAGGCAGAAAATTCTGGAGATGAAATCATCAATTCAAGATGAAATTGGATGAAGCCAACAATGCTAAATCAATCTGTGTGATTAAGGGATCGTTTCCAGATCCACTAGTGGATTTACTTCAAACGTTTTGGATGGCAACGAATGCCAAAATCGTTTTTAAGAGAAAACGAATAAGAACAATCGAATGTAATTTTTGACTAATTAGGAATGTACAATTTTGATAGATATGAAGACTCAAGCATCAGTTGCCAAAATATGAAATGAAATTATGACCTGTTGGACGAATGACAAGTTGTGATTGAAGGTCTAATAAATGAAAACATTATAGGGTATTGCCAAAGTTGGCAAGTGTTGCCTACATGTGAAAAAAGCGCAGTTGGTCATATAGTGAAGAAGGTCAGTACTAAAAAAATCAGAAGTATTGGACCTAAAAGAAAATAATTGCAATGTTCCCAGAGGACCACTGAACCCATAAAACGGTCATGTCCTGAAATTTTAGTCAAGTCCTAAAAGAAGACCACTGAACCAAATAGATGGTTAAATCTTAGAGAGAGTAAGATTTTGAACCATGAAAACTAGTAGGTCAGAGTATACCTAGGAACCAGTTTGGATGAAAGGAAAAAGAAGGACCTCTGAACGTAATTGTAGGTTAAAAGTCCCATTGCAAAAAAATACAAAAAAATAGATAAAAAAATAAAATATTAAAAATTGTATTTATCAGTCCATGATTTTTTCATAAACAATGAGATGAGATTGCTGGCATGCGTTGCCAAGAGTACCAATATATTGGTTAATCTAGAGCAGCTCACTGATCTGATGGACATACAGCAGGAGGAAGTGCTCAAATTATTTGACAAGTATTGGGAAGTAATTACCCAGGATGACCACAATTTGGGATGCATGAGAGATGTGATACACAATTTTTGATACCAGGGAAGATTTAACAATCAGGATGCGATTGATTGACAGTCAAAGGCAGCTAAAGCAGTAGTAGAGGAAGAAATCAGCAAACTAGTGAAGCATGGGCTTCTAGTCCCATCATTAAGTCCCTGGGCAAGCCCAATTCTTATCATAATAAGAAGGATGGTTCTAATTGGGTGGTGATCTAATATCAGAAGTTGAAAAAATTACAACGAAGGATTCATACCCACTACCAAGAATTAATGATTCACTAGATCAATTAGGAGAAGCGAAATTTCTCCACAATGGATCTAATATTGGGATATTGGCAAATCAATTTGCCAAGAGAAGACCAAGAGATATGCATGATTATACCATGCAGAGGCTTTATCAACCAACGAAGATGTCCCAGGGTCTGTGCAATGCACCTGCGACGTTCCAGAAGGCCATGGACGCCATACAAAATGACTTGAAGTTGTCATGATTCCTGGTGTACTTGAACGATATAAATGTGTTCATTAGGATGTTTACTGACCATTTGCACCACTTGGATGAAGTGTTTAAGAGACTATCCGCGGCCAACCTTAAGATTAAGCCAAGGAAGTGTCACTTTTCAAAGAAAGAGTTAGAATATCTGGGATTTGTAATCAAAATTAATGGACTTCAGCTGCAAACCCAGAAGATCAAAGACATAGAGCGAATGGGTGTACTGAAGAGTATCTGAGATATCCAAGTGGTCCTTGGAATGGATGGTTACTATAGAAGATTTTATTTAACTGAGTCAAGCTGACCAGGGTTTGGACAATACTGAGCTCTGAGTAGCAAAACTTATACTATGCTAGAATTTAAATGAACAGAAAGAGACAGGCGTATCTCTCAAACCAAATTGAAAAAATAAAAATAAAACTAAAATTAACCAACCAGGTTGGATGCAGTAAACCGGTATGCATCCATGGTGGGGGGTGAGTCAGGATTGGGAAGCTCATCTTCCTCCTCTGTGTTGGACATTGTACAGCACAGCGCTGAGAGTATGGGCGTGGGAGCATCCTCAAAATGGAAGTCAAGGTATCAAAGTGGCTCAGGAATCTCAAATTTAGCTATGAGGAAGGTTGTGATATATTCAGAAAGGGCTTTTTCAGCCTTAAGGCGAACTTTAGGTAGCATGGTAAAGGTGGCAATGTTGTTGCTGGTAATGCAGGTTTTAGGGCCAAAATTTGTGATCATCGCTACTTTTTGTACTGCCTTGTGGGCAATTTGTTGGAATCAGAGGAAATCTTTTTTATGAATTTGTTGCATGGGGGGAAGAACAGGGGCGTGTACCCCTTAGCCAAGACTGAAACTGATTTTGCTACAGCCTTTTGGAGGGGGCAACAATTGGGGGAGGCAACAGCCTCTTTGGTGAGTTGGTGGTCACTTCGGAATTTATCAGCATCTGAGCGTAGAGAATAGTGGCGAGTTAGTAATTGAGCCACATATTCTGTGTTTAGGTAAATTTCAAGGACTGGGGTCTCAACTGTTCCAGGTTTGGGATTTCCCAAATCATCAACTTCCTCCACTTAATCCCAGGTAATTTGGTTGAAGACGATAGGTTGATAAGAATATGAGTGGGCTGGATTGGGTGGCTAGGTGGGTTTTTTGAATTTACTGGGGCCCATTCTGGTTCTTGTTATTTGGAGTGGGAGTGGTGGTTTGGCATGTTAGTTCCTTATTGGTTGAATCCGTGGCAGTTACATCTACCATTTTGGGTGGAGGGGGAGGGAGGATTGTACCCCATTCAAAAAGTTTTCATGTCAGCTATGGGAGCATTATGGGGAGTTGAGCGTGTGGGCTCCATAACAGGCTATGGTGGGGCAGCGCCGCTTTGAGTGGTCCAGGTCAAAACAAATGGGGCAGATCGTGCGCCCATTATCTACTCTGGCCCAGAAAGGGTGGTTGGGGGCATAGGGGACTATGGTGCAAGGGGGAATCAAAATGGCTTTTTGTTTGATATTGGGCATATAGTTGCAAAGGCGCGAGGGCCCGCTAGTTGGTTGGCTCCACTGGGAACCACAAATTGTAAAATGGAGTCAGCACCATATACTGACAACCCAGCTATTATTCATTGTATAAAGTTTCAGGGGGAGGTGGGTGGGGAGGCCTGCAAATTGAACCACAAGTGTGGTGTCATCAGGAAACTGGGTTCGAGTGGTTGGGTTGGGGGTTTCCTGGAACATCAGGGAAATGTTGGCTTCAATTGCAGCATTGGCTTTGCAAGTGAAGCTGAGGTTGAAGTACCCCTTATAGGGGCGGAAGTTGATAAAGCCCACAGGCTGCATAAGCACCTGGGCTAATTCTATTATTCGTTTGTCATTGTAGGGGAACAAGTTGCCATATTTGACCTGAAGGCCAGATTGTATCTTGCTTCAGGGGAGCGCAATGGGGCTACAAGGCACCATTTGAGAACATGCGAGGTGGAGGGAAATGATCCTTGAGGGATATGTATCAACATGAGGAATTATGGGGCTGGTCGATCTAGTTTGAAAGTTTTCCCCACTGGGCAGAAGATTCTAGGGGTTTTGCTGCTGCCCCATTTTGGAGAAGCGGGCGGTCAGGCCGAGGACATTAGTGGTTTTCTGTTTGTTGGTTTTGTGGAGTTGTTTAGTTCTTCTGTAATTTTAATTTTCTCTCAAATGTGTTATCATGCAGAAATAAAGAATATCTTGTGATACTATAGAAGATTCATTTAGAATTTTGCAATGAGCACCAAGCCCCTCTTACATCTGTTAAGGGTCTGAATAATGGATTCATTTGGAATGAAGAAGCCCAGAAGCCCTCCAATAAGTTATGCCAGTACTTAATAGATTCTCCAAATCTCTTTTATCTGAGTTTCAATCAAGAATTTATATTACATACTGATGCTTCATTGATGGAAATTGGCGCATTATTTGGCCAAGTATTTGAACTTGGGGATGAACATGTGGTGGCGCATGTGAGATGGACACTCTCAGCTGCTAAGAGGAATTAAATCATAACTGAGCATGAATAGCTTGCAGTCATTTTCACCTGTAAACAGTTTCAGGTTTATATCCATGGAACGCACTTCAAAGTGGTTACAGACCACTCCTCGTTGCTTTGGCTGAGCAATTTATGATAACCAGAAGGACAACTGGCCCACTGGGCACTAAAGCTACAGGCTTATGATTATGAGATAGTCCACTGACCTGGGGCTTCTCATCAGAATGTGGATGGCTTATCACGGTTACAAATGGTCCAGGTGGTATAACAGCAGGTGGATGAGCTATTCCAGAGAATGTTTGATGGAGAAATCAGGAACAATCCCAGAAATCCAAGGTGCACTTCAAAAAACCATGGAAAACACCAAGACCATGGATAAAAAAGTTTTTAAAATGATTAATGGGAAGCAATTACTATTCCTTAAGTTATAGGAATGAGCATCTATTGTTCAAGATGCTCATAAAGGTTGTTGGGCATGGAGGCCTGAAGAAGATGACTGATCATATATACCAGTACTACTACTGGGATTCCATCAACTATAATGTCGTGGACTATCTGGTTTGCTGTGTGGAGTGCCAGCTGCACAAGCCACATAAGAATATGACTGGTACTGACTGGTCCGCCCTGGATTTGCTTGGCATATGGTGTCCATTGACATGATGGGACCGCTGATGATGAGCACATGGGGAGTCAAATACATCATAGTGGTGATCGACCATCTGATGAGATAGGTTGAGATGAAGGCCCTGGCAAAAGTAGACGCTACCAGCACTGCGAAGTTCACCCTAGATCAATTAGTATACTGACATGATGCCCGCAGGTCCTTTTGAGCAACAATGGAATAAATTCATGTCTCATGTGATCCCATGATTAAATGAAATAATGGGGATCCAAGGAGTTTTGTCTGTACCCTACCAGCTGGAGATGAACAGACTGATAGAACGAGTCAATGGGACGCTTGCTGTGATGCTGAGGAAGCTGGTCACAGTAAGATCTTCCACATGAGGAATGGACCTGAGTTTGGTGACGTCACCTGCAATATAAGTCATTATATGGCAATGGGAAAAACAGCTTTTTGAGTTGTTATATGGAAGGAAGGCTGCACTGCCACTGATTTTATATTTGGTGTTGTAACCAACATTGGGGATGAGTGCTGAGCAGTATCTGAACTAATTGACATTTATCCTGATTGAAATGCAATTGCAAGCATTCAATATGACTTTGTGGAAAAGGATTTGAGCAAAAATAACAGATAATAAAAACTTACCAGCCTTATCAGTTTACTGAATAGCAAAAGAGTTACCTATTGTGATAAGCATGGTTTCAGGAGAAAAACAAGTAGGATGTATTATGGTCAGGTCCATTCAAGATTATCGCAAAAGTCAGTGATGGATGCCTACCCCATCAAGAACCCCTTTGATCGAAGTTAGTAAATTGAGTCCATGCTAAAATTTAAAGCAATAGATTGATGAAAATAATTAAAAAAGAGTTCCCAAAGGACCGCTGAACCATTAAGTTGGTTATGTCATAATGATTTGGTTAAGTCCAAAAAGGACCACTTAACCAAACTAGATGGTTAGGTCTTAAAAAAGTAAGACCTCTGAACCATAGAAAACTGGATTATCTAAGTAAACTTAGGAACCAGTTTGGGATAAAATAAAAATGGATTACTGAACTAAAAAAGGTTAAGTCCCATTGAAAAAGAAGAAAAAATAAAAGATTAATAAAGATATGTGTCGAGATTTCAATATTACTGGTCAATAAGCTAGTGTTCCAGTATATCATTAATTGGATGTGAAGCAAGTTCTGAGGGCTAGTAACAGGGTTTGGTAACTGAGGAAATTTCGTTGAAGTCTCAAGGGTTGAACAAATTCTACAATGATAGTGAATTGAGAATAACTAAGCGAAATGTGTCAAATCCGTTGAGGAATACCAAGGGTTAAAGCTTGAGCAAGAAAGAGAAGGAGGGAGTTTTGGTATTAGAAAAAAAGAAGAAGTGAGTAAGAAGAAGAAGGGAATTGTAGCAGAGAGGGTCTGCAGTTAGATTATATTAAATAAATATTAGCGACATTGAGGCTATTGACTCATATTTTTATATATAAGATTATTACATTTAAACGAGGTCCAACAATCTCCATATCATTTGGCCATTGCTCAGTGGGCTAAACCCTGTGCAATTTGTTCAGCGTAAATAGGCCATATCCGCCAAAAAGTTTACGTTGGTGCTCACTACAGAGGGCCCATTGATCAACTAATTATTACTTCATCAATGGTACTTATGGCGCAACCAGCTCACTTTGATGGGATACTACCCCCGGTGGTTAAAACAACTCACTATGAGGAACTAAAGCTTTCTTTGGATACCTTACTTCAGGCGAAAAAAATGCTGTTTCAGGAGAATAAGAATATTACTGAGCAGCTCAACCATGCCTTCCGCCAACTGCTTCTGGTAGGTGACCATGCATCCAACTTGTCAACTTTTTGATCAGCAAGACGGAGCGGCTAGACTGTGCAGAGTATAAATTAGATAAGGTCGTTAAGGAAAAAGAAAGCTGCAGTGACAGGCTGCCCTCATTTAACCGCGATGGTAACATACATGGGTTTTTCAAGCGGTTTGAGTTTGCCATAGAGGGGGCTTCTGATCAACGAAAAGCTAAACTATTGTTATCTGCGTTGGATGTTTCAAGTGCTGATCAAGTTACTTGTTATCTTAAAAACAGTACCGTAGCTTACCAAGAGGTGAAGGAGACTGTAGTTCGCCTGTTTGGGGAAAAGCGAAAATGGCTCAACGCAAGGCGGACTTTTTAACAATATCTTCTCAAAAAAATGAGTCTTTAACATAGTTTGCAGAGCGATTCACTAAAGAGGCTCATGTGTTGTTGGGTGCCAATGTCTTATCTAATGATGAGGTGGGCATAGCAATGACAGCAGCTATCAAGCCCTACCGCGAATTTCATAATGCTATGGCGTACACTCTTCAGGAGGATACAGGGTTACACAAATCATCCATCATTTACGCCGTTTATCCGCCACTTTTAGTGCTCCCAATGTGGAGCGGAAGGATCCTGTACCTGCCACGGATATTCTGCTAAATGAAGGATCCCACCAATATGGGGGTAATTGGTGGGTCACTCCTCAGCCACTTAACTCATGGGCGGGTCCTCTACATCCCTATTATGATCAAACCGCTTATCCTTAGGCCCATAAATAACCGTGGTTCAATAGTAGACCTAGACCTTCTGGGGTGAATCCAAGATGAGTGCTAATCCCAAAAGTATGTTTTTTGTGTGGCCAAACAGTTCATTATGCAGTTAACTGTCGGGCCAAACCAAGGGTTCATGCAGTATTCATTGTCCCATATGAACAGGGAAAAGGGCAAGCGGAGTAGAGACAGGACGCTCTGCTTTTACTAATTCAATTGTAATTGTCCCTGATGTACATCATGAATCACCCTGTTTCACCTCCAGGGCACACTCTGAGGATTTACTATACCAACAAATCCCTTACCACCAATTGGCATCGAGACAAGGTAGAGATCCCAATAATGTGGACATGGGTCTCCACCAAGACGCATATAAGCCGTACGGCTGGCAAATCCTTGAGCAGAATGGTATGATCAGCGGTGAACCCTCCGCATATGTCGCATCTTTGGAGGGAGTTGATGTGGCGGTTCCTGCAGAAAAGATTGCTCAAGAGTATCCACATGTTGGGGCTGGTGTGTACACTTTTCAGGGTAATCAAACACCCTTGAATGTTTGTGTATCGAACACCAAGGGTTCTTCTTATTCAGAATGCACCTACTGTGACATATTAATACATAATTCCAAAATTTGGGCGATCATTGATACAGGCGCTCCTGTCAATATAATGTCCATCAAACTTGTGGCTAAGCTTCTTCTGAAGCTAGATGTGGACCACCAAGTAGTGTATGGAACTGCGGGGGCCCAGAGTACTGTGTCAGAAGGCGCATATAGCTCATTGCCTTTGAGTATCAGATCAGCTGGTGTATTTGCTTCAGCTGTGGTGTTGCCTAATGACCATTATGACATGTTGATTGGAGCTGCATTTATGCAGCACTTTGGGGCTGTGGTTAATTGACGGACAAAACCATCAGTATACTGGGACAACAGATCCCTATCTATTTTAATTCCAGCGGAGTCCCAGATGACCCCATCTGCTCCGGGCAAATTAATCTTGCTTGTAGTGATGGTGTGATTCCTGTAAGATATTGACGGAGGAAGCGGATGACCTGCATGCTTCCAAACCAGATTTATTAATACAAAGGGATTCCACTATGAGCTGCGAATTCTTGGACTATCCCTTTTAGGCATCAGGTCATAATTGGGAAAGATCTCTAAATTGATATACTGGGAAGTCTGTATGAAGAGGTTGTGGGGCCTTATCACCAATCGCTGCTTGAACCTCATGTGGCTCCTGGATTACTGTTACCAGGGCAGCGGGAAGTGAAGGTGTTGGTAGCAAATCTCCAAAAGGAGGTGATGAAGGTTCAGCGGCACCAAGTGGTGGCTTACCTACACCTGATTCCTATTGATGAGGTCCACCAGGTACATGACTTTGGTTCCTGGGAAGATCTTGGCTTGCCTCAAAAAACCATCTTCAGCGTAATGATGGTGATTCCGTGGGAGGCGCTAACTGGGCTATTGGAGGATCAGAAGGGCAGGGTGATGGATCTGTTCAAGAAATATCGCAGCATTTTTGCAACTGACAATCACGACTTGGGTTGCACTCATGAGGTTGTACATCGGGTGGATTTGGGAAACCACCCCCTATCAGGTCATGACCTATCTGACTCTCAAAGGTAGCAAAAGAAGTTGTATCAGCAGAAATAAATACATTGGTAGAACATGGAATGTTGGAGCCATCAAAGAGTCCCTGGGCATCTCCAGTGCTCATTGTTAAAAAGAAAGATGGCTCCAATTGAGTAGTAATTGATTATTAGAAGCTTAACAGCATTACAAAAAAGATTTGTACCCGCTTCAACAGATCGATGATGCTTTAAGATTGGCTAGGTGGGGCCAAATATTTCTCTGCTATGGACTTGATATCAGGGTACTGGCAGATTGAGTTGCCAGCAGCGGAACAAGAAAGTGCGCTATAATTACCACAAAAAGATTGTTCCGGCCTACACATATGCCATAGGGTTTGTGCAATGCCCCCACTATGTTCCAGCGGGCTATGGACACTATTTTGTGTGATCTAAAGTTGTCTTGCGTTCTTGTCTACCTTGATGGTATCAACGTATTTTCGCAGACGTTCAGGGAGCATCTTGAACACCTGGAGCAAGTATTTCGCCACCTAGCTGAAGCTAATATCAAGATTAAGTCCTAAAAGTGCCACTTTTTAAAGAACAATTGGAATACCTCGGCTTTGTGGTAGACTCCAAAGGGCTTAGTCCGCAGACAGACAAGGTGGAAGCCATTCACAATATGACTCAGCTAAGCAATAAGCGAGATATCCAAAAACTTTCTTTTACTGCTTGAAGTCACTTTCGAGTGATATTAAAATTAAGTTTTTATTTATCCACAGCCATCTGCTCAAGCCTATTATTTAATGTCCTCAGATCTGCCGCCTGCCACCCCGGTGTGGGGTAGTGGTGCACCCCCGCCTAGCATTTTTCCGCCCTGTGGGCAAGCACATTTGAATAAGCTCAAACAACCCGCCCACTGCATCCAGCTGTTTTGTCCCCCCACAGGACTTAGCGCTCCACCTGGCGCGTGTCCACCCTTCTCGCCCCCATCCTCTCGCCCTCCCTCATTCCGCCATTCACTATTGCCTCAGAGTGGACTATGGGCGTTTGTTCCCATATGCTGATAAGGCAATTTTGACCTAGCCACTGTGGCCTTTACGCCGGCTGGCTTTATAGACTTACACCCTTTTAAGGGCTACTTTGACGTTGGGTTCCAATCTGAGGAGGAAGCTGAAGCGGCAGCGCAAACTCCTCTAATTTATAATAATACCCCCATTCCCACAAACCATACTCACCTCCCTTCAGACACCACCCTGGTGGTATCCTTCGTAAATCTCCCATCCCACCTCCCACCCCAGGTTTTGTATGACCAGTTGGTCACGGGGCTTATGACTTATGGCACTCAGCCCAACCTCATCCTTGCCATTCCATCTGGTGTGGAGCGCATTGCTGCTCCTCGTGCAACTGCCACCATCATCCCACACCACCCTGTCATAGCCCAACAGATCCCACCCCGCGCTAGTGTGGCTGTGGCGCCTGATCATTTCTTTTCTGGCTAAGGTCAATAATGGTCGGCAGATTTTTTCCCTCTGCTTTGGCCTTAACCATGCAAAAAAAGCGTGCCCTAAGGCCGCTTCCGCTGCTGCAGCTTTTGAGCCCTCCTCTGGGGGTTCAGTATGGGGCGCTTTGTTGCCCCCTCCCACCCTCCAAACTCGCCAGTGGGCCTGCGTGGAAAATCAGCCCTCCCAAAACCTCCAGCCTCACTATCCCACCTAAATCCACCTCAGCCAATCAGAGCAATGCTTGAGCCACCATTGGCACCCAAGCAGCCGCCCATTCGCCCAATTCCACCCGCCCAAATTTTTATGCAACTATTCCTGTGAACCAAAACTCATGGAACCTATTGGCTGAGGTTGACGAATCAGGTAATGTCCTCATTAGTAATCATACAGGTCAACCTTTCTGCCAATTTAATTATGGTCGGGAGGAATTTTTCCTTCCTGACTTTGATGAACCCCTACCCCTCGCCATTTCGCTCCTATACCCAATACAGCCCCCTTCCAAAGTGACCACCAGCTCGCCTTAGCTGCAGTGGCCTCTCCTCAGTGCCCAAAACTATGCACCGCGGTGGCCCAGTCAGTGGCTCAGTTCCAGCATGGCCTGCCCACCCTCTTCTCCCCCTGAATTCCCTGAATCTGTCTGCAGTGACATCTCGAAACTATTTGATGATGCTAAAGTTGCTGTTATGAATGTTGCAACGCTTGCTTCATTCAACCCCTCAGCCAAAACCACCCACCACAGTGTCTCCCTTTTTGCCCAACTTCCCAAAGCCCACAAAGAAGCTGAAATTCATCTCGCAGCTTTTGTTGAATCACTTTCCCATCATCATCTTGATGAGGAAGTGGAAAACCTTTACTACGCTGACCTCCACCCCCACTATGCGGATGCCCCAACGCCCTGGCTCTCTGCTCTGGTCTGATACTGTAACCAACATCCCATGATTAGGGCGGGTCTTTCTGAGGACCAACCCCTGACCCCTCCTCACCCTCTGCCATGGTGGGTTAGCAGTTTCTGCTTCCCACTTGGTTAGTAGTTTTATTTTTTTGTTTGTTTTTGGTGTTGTGATTTGGTACTGTCTGTCCTCTGGTTGGCGTACCTCAAATAAATTCGAATAAATTCAATAAGCAGATATCCAGGTGTTCTTGGGGATGGTCGGTTAAAACCAGTGGTTCATTCCCAACTTCAGCTGTATCGGGGCTCCACTCTTTGAGCTCCTTAAGAAAAACGCTGCCTTCGCTTGGACGGATCAATGTAAAACTTCTTTTTGATGTATTATGAACCGTATTGGCTAGCGTGCCTGTTTTGCAATACCTCAATTTTGAAAAAGAGTTTATTGTGCAAACAGACGCTTCACTTTCTGCTGTAGGGGCTGTGTTATCACAAAAAGACGATGACGGTTTGGAGCACCCAATTGCATATTGCAGCCGCAGTTCAACTGGCCCTTTACAGAATTACATCATGACCAAGTGAGAGTGTTTAGTGGTAATTTACACATACAAACAATTCCAGGTTTACCTCCATGGGGTGAAATTCACAGTGTTAACGGATCATGCCTCCTTGCGCTGGCTACAGAATCTTTGGGAACCTGAAGGGCAACTTGCGTGATGGGCTTTGAAGCTCCAAAATTATGATTTTGAGATCACGCATCAGCCAGGGGCAAAGCATCAGAATGTGGACTATCTTTCCCAATTACCCACAGTCGCCATTACAGCAGATGTGGCAGATATAATGTACAAAAAATGGATTGTGGGCAAATATCATGATGAGCCGCTGTCTGTGGTCAAAGTGTTAGATGGACTCAGACACGATACATTCTTGTGCAACGGGAAATTATATAAGCAGATGGGGGAATTGACATTAAGTTTTCAAAACCTTCTACCAGGCCTGCAATCATTATGGACGCCCATAGAGCGGTAGGTCATGGAGGGTTGAAAAAGACGTTGGTTTTTTTGTGACCCCGCTACTATTGGGAGAGTATGCACTATGATGTGCTTGAGATGGTTAGTTGTTGCCATCAGTGCCAAGTGGAGAAACCATTCCACCGAAAAACCACCTACCAGTTAGTTAAGCCTCAGTTCGCATGGCATACAGTATCATTAGATGTGGTGGGGCCTCTGCCAACTGGCGCAAACCGCTCCAAATATATAATAGTGGCCATTGACCATTTGACCAGATGGGTGGAAGCAAGGGCTATCAAGGATTTGAGGGCCATCACTACCGCCAAGTTCATCATGGAATGTGTTATACAGCGCCATGGTTGTTCGCAATTTATCCTAATAACAATACAAACTAATTTCACATCACATATATTGGCCAAGTTGAACGAACTTATGGCAATCCGCGGGGTCTTAACTACCCCCTATTACCCTGAATCTAATGGTATGGTGGAACGGGTTAATGGGACCTTGGTAAATATTCTACGCAAACTTGTAAATGAGTGGCCATCAGAATGGAGCACCCTTTTATTCACCGCTGTCTTCATGTACAATATCAGCTACCACTCAGCAACTGGTAAGAGCCCATTTCAGATTGCTCTATGGATGACATCCAGCGCTGCCTGCATTGCTTTACTACTGTGTGGAGGATACCGGTGGAGTCAAACCTCACCGCTATTTGTCTATATTAACAAATGTGTTGATTAAACTCCAAACTGAGGCATATTCCACTAGTATCGCCAAGAAGTTTTGGGATCATGTGACTAATCAATGTAGATGCAGCAGTCTTCCACAGTTTGGGGTAGGGGAATTGGTTTGTTTCATGACCAACATGGGTTTGGATGAAAGAACAAGCTCGCCAGCATATGGAGTGGACCATTTGAGATCATCTAGAAGACTGGGGCTGATGCATACACCATTAAGGCACTTGCAAGTGGTCAGATAATCAACTGAGTACACGCGAAGTTCCTTTGGGCCTATAAGCAATAGGCGCTTATCATCCAGTCAAGGGGGTAATGTCGAGATTTCAATATGACTGGGCAATAAGCTAGTGTTCCAGTGAATCATTAATTGGATGTAAAGTGAGTTCTAAGGGCGAGTAACAGGGTTTGGTAATTGAGGTAATTCTGTTGAAGTCTCAAGGGTCAAATGAATTCTACAGCAATAGCAAATTGAGAATAACTAAGAAAAATGTGTCAAATCCGTTGAGGAATACCAAGGGTTAAAGCTTAAGCGAGAAAGAGAAGGAGGGAGTTTTTAGTAGTAGAAGAATTGAGTAAGAAGAACTAGGGGAATGTAGCAGAGAGGGTCTGCAGCTAGATTATATTAAAATAAATATTAACGACATTAGGGGCGATTGCCTCATATTTTTATATATAAGGTTATTACATTTAATCAAGGTCCAACGATCCCATATCATTTGGCCATTGCTCAGTGGGCTAAACCCTGTGCAATTTGTTCAGCGGAAATAGGCCATATCTGCTGAAAAGTTAACAATATGAAAAAATAAAGCCAAATATAAAAAAGATATATTTTTAAATTTTATTTTTTTATTGCTTATCCTCAAACCGGTTATAATTCCACCTATGTTTCCTTTTGGTGCAGGAGAATGGATCACAGTAGGAGTAAACAACCAATTAAAATCCTTGTGAGGTTGAATACTAGTGAGGGCTAGACCTACTTGAGACCAAGTTCATTGAGTGGATGCTGATCCCTGCGAGAAAGTGACTAGGGGAAAAGAAATGGAAATGGAGCAGCCAAACATGATGTCCCAGAGTGGGGAGGGAAGCAACAGAATAAGGAGAGGCAGTCAGAAAATAACCCAGACTATTCCCAATATGCCACCAGAGCTGGAAGATTGGTCTTGAGCACTTTACAATGGGCTTCATCAAGAACATAGGACATATGGGCCAGCATTGAGCAATGGATACTAGGTGGGGGTTGCTAAATCATGACCTGTATTAAATCCATCAGTGGAAGATCAATGGGATTCTCCATAAATGAGATAATTATGCAAGGAGCAAATGGCATCCTGAAGATGATAACTATGAGCTTCTTGGAAGCTAAAGCAGAATGAGCTATGAAATCCAGGATAGGCCGGAAGTTATGTAACCCAACTTTAAAGAACGTGGCTGGCAAAGTGAAGAACAAAGGCTGCAACATCTCAATCTAGGACGTTTTTCAAATTTAAAGGGTTCAGAGCTATGGGCAAGCCTCAGTTACTTGAACCTTTGATTCTGCATAGGGGAGTTAAAATGTACTCTGTTTCTGATGGCTAGTTTGGTATCCAAAGCAGCTGGCTTGTAATACTGACTGAGTCAGAAGTGGAACTTTGGAAGCAAGTCCAATCCAGCGAGGAACAAAAGATTGAGAGTGGATGGCATTGCTTCAGAAGGTTCAATGATTATGGTAGGAGAATCTAAAATTGAGCCAAATCCAGGAGAGTTTCAAAATCCAACTTAGAAAACAGTGACAGAGGAAGGATTGGTCACAAGTTTATTGAGACAATTGCTAACCTTGTTCTGTCATGGTTTGCTACCATTTCCGGTAATTCCATGAAAGGACTTGCTACAGTTACTTGATTGAAAGTATGAGTCCTGGAAGGACCATAGAAGAGGTTTCGGCATGCAGAACAACTCATCAGCTGGAAGAGCTGAAGGTCTTTATCAAACATGCTAGTAAGCAGCTGTTGGTACTGAGACTCTAAATTTGAAATATGAGCTTGATAAGAGAGGGAATGTCAGAATTATAATATAGTCAACATTATGCTTTCTGAAATCGATTAAGCTCTAATTTTGTAGAAATTAATCTCAAATTAATGTGTTAAGCTCTCCAGAGAAGAATTAAGAATGAAATGAGCCAAGAGTATATTATAAAAATAACAAGGGCAAATATAAATAATTATTCTTAATTGTGCCATGAAATGAACATCGATGGCAAAAATTTTCTTGTTGAGGATGAGGAGAAAATCAGAAAATCAAGGACGCTGGTCTAAGAATCATGAATATGACAGCAGGTCATATGACTGATGGAGAAAACCAGAACCTGGTATTAATATTGTCATGAGTAAATTAATCATCCCTGCATGACAGAAGGTCATGGTTCATGCTTTAAGTATGCGGTAGCAAGGAGGAAAAGGAAGAGAGCCGCATGCCAAAGGTCATCCTGAGCAGCGTTGATCACTGATTGATCATACTTTGTTTGAAAAAAATGAAGTATTCAACCAAGTGTCTGAAGCAGTGTGTTCCTACCCCAATCCTTTTCTCACTGGAAATCTAGGCAATAGGGGGGGGTGTTGGGATTTTTGTCCATATTCCCAGCTAACTAGATAACCAGGGGTTGCTATTGGATAATTTCTTATAGCAAAGTAAATTAGGTATCAATTGACCCTGATTTCAGGGTAACAATGTTCAGGGGATTATGCTATTCACCTGGGTCAGATCTGTCGGGGATTGATCTGTATGAATGCTTAAAATCTCGTCAGGCAGAGTTGCTGATGAAGTAGGGGCATCTGGTAGTTGATCAATGATTAACTATCAGGTGTACTGATTGGGATCAGTCAGGTTTCATCACTGAATGATTGAGAATTTAAGGATCAAGTTGTGAGGCAAGTGATGCTTCCTGCAACTAGCATCCCAATTATTTGGTAATGATCTGCCTTAAAGGGTTAACAAGTCCCATGACCTAAGCAGGTTTCTTGCCAAGTATGGTTAGTTTTCTGGGATCAAGAAAAAAATTAGGGACACATTTTATGACTCTTTCCGTTTTATGTCCTGAGAATGTCCAATGACAGAATTTTAACCAGGGTAAGGATGACCATCGCTGATGAAACAACGATGGGTGATTTAATGGCAATGGCTGCCATTTCATTAATAAGGGCCAACTGAGGGTTGGCGCCAAATTCCCACTATAAATTCCCCTAAAAATTCACTTAAAAATACTACAATACTAATATAGTAAAAATACTAAAATTGGAATACATTGAAACACTTTACACTTTACCAGTAATTAGTAACATACCAGAATCTAATTTTAGTTCTATTCTTTCTCAAGGAAGTTGTTGCAGTGTGCTTTACTTAAGAGGCTCTTTAGGTAAAGTAAAGGATATTAGCCTGGATCCAGAGAAGAGAAGCTGAACTGAGTCAGGGATTGCTGTCTACTGCATGTCACCAGAGAGAAGCCGTAAATGAGGATCTAAACATGGATTGAGTTAGGCAGTATAAGGGAACAAATCCTTATCTAAGACATCCTGAGTATTTCAAGAGGAATTACTGGTCAAGCGTTGGACCCAATACTAGTACTTTATTCAACAATGGATAATAGTATTTATTTGAGGTAAGCTGACCGGGGGATGGACATTACTAAAACTTTAATTAGCATATTTAATTGGTTCAGACAAAACGCCCAAATGAGCAGATTGAGTGAAACGCTTTGAGAAAACACAACCAACCAGGTGGGTAGCGGAAACTGCTTATAACTCCATGGTGGAAGGGGAGGGGGATTGGTAGTCTCATATTCAGCAACAGCTTCTTCCTCCCAGATTAGGGTACATGTCAAGGCAGACAGTAAGGGCGTCAGGGCATTGGCGGCATGTGGTTCAATATTGCTAATTGTTGGTGTTTCATGAAAATTGCCAGCTAGGAAAATGGCACTGGTATATTTGCTTAAAGCTTTTCCAGCTTTAATGCGGGCTTCTGGGTGTTTAACGAGTGGTGATATTGGTTTGGGTACCCCCCCTCGGGTTAGGACCATCTAGTACTAAAAAAAAGATATTGGTTTGGGAAATTTTAGCTTTCGGATTCCATGCTACAGTTACCACGTTTTGGATAGCGTCGTTAACTTTTTATGTAATTGTTTCAAAATTATTTTACTCTTTTGAGTAAGACTTTCAGGGAAAGCAGGAGGTGAAATTCCTCCTGTGAGTATCGCCACTTATTTGGCTACAGCTTAACAATGGTGGCGACAATCTGGTGTTGCAGCTTTTTTGACTGCAAGCTGGTGATCACTGGAAATCGATTCAGCATTTGCCATGGGGTAAATCAGTTGAGGGGGATAATTGGCGTCCCATTCAGCATTAATGAACTGCTCAATTTTCATAGATGGTTCTTCAATTAGCTTACCTGATTCATCAATTTCAGCCAATAATTTCCATGGGTTTAGGTTGAATTAAATTAAGGAATTGGCGTACAGTTGAGGTTTAATGATTCGTTGGAGGAAGCATAGGATCAAACTGGGATCCAATCGAATGCTTGATTGGAGGAATCATGCGTGGCATTGGGGCGAGGGGTAGGCTGATTGGCGGCTTCAGGTGCAGCTGCAGCCACAGGCTTTGGGGGAGGGGAGTTAGGATCATAATCCATGCCAGAACTTGTACAGGGTGGGCGGAAGATTGGAGGTTAGCAGATGAGTAGTCTGATCTTCCAGAAGCAGCTAAGGATGAGAGCTTGCATTTTGAGTGGTACAACTTGAAACAGGATTGACAGATCATCTGCCCACCCTCAACGCGGGCACAGAACGGATGGTCAGGGGCAGAGGGGATGACAGTGCAAGGAGAATATACAAGGTAATAATATTAAATTCAGGGCTGATTGTGGCATACACCTAAGGCCATGCATGTGTCGTGTGGCCCCATTTGAGACCACAAATTGTAAGATGGGGTTGGAGCCATAGGCTTCCAAACCATCCATCAGCTCCGGGTGGAGCACTGCAGGGGGGAGGTGAGTGGGAAAACCATCAAACTGGACCACCAAAGTGGTGTCTTCTGGGAGCTGGGTCCAAGTTTTGGGAAGAGGGGTGCCCTGGAATACCAGGGGCACATTTGCTGCAGTGGCAGCATCAGCTTCACTTGTGAAGCCAAGGTTGAAATACCCCTTATAGGGGTGGAAATCTATAAATCTGACGTGTGTCATCACTGCCTGTGCCATTTAAATAATGGATTGGTCGTGGTATGTGAAGAGTTTCCCATAATGGACCCTTAGGCCATACCGCATGTTGCTCTGAGGGAGAACCAGGGGCCAGCGAAGTACCACTTGGGTATGAGCAAAATAGGCTTCAAGATCCTTGGGTGGAACAAATCATCCCATGGGTTTGGAATGACTGGGTGAACCAGTCCAAGCATGTTTTCCTGCCAGATGGAACCGGTGGAGGGAGTTTTTCCACTGCCCCACACTGGAGCAGCTGGCGGAGAATCTGAGGACAACAGAGTGAAACTACAACGGGCGATTAATAATTACTTTTTATTAATTCATGTAATTTGCTTGGAAAGTTATGCTGAGCAGAAAACTATGAATAATAGTCTCCATAATATTATCAAACAAATACGTCTTACTATCAGACAACGTGGAAATGCATAACAATGAACCTGTGCAGTTAATTAAATCAGGGGTTATCAGCCAAGAATAATTAATAAAATCTATAAATTTTAACAACAACCTTGGCTCACTAAACATGTGAGGCTAACTCACTTCTCAGGGGTTTAATCCGTGTAGATTAAGCACCAGACAACCTTTGCTAAGAATACAATTATCAACATAGATCAAATTCTACTCTGATGCTACCCCTTGTATCATCAATTGCTTTGGTAAACTGTTTCCAACCATGGCAAATCTCTTGTTGAACCTCTTAGACAAGTTTGTATATGTTGGAACTCAGGAATTAACAGAAGCTTATCCAACCTCTCCCTTGGTGTCTTGGCTCAAAGGTACCTGTGATAGAGAGTGTCATGATCCAAGCACAGCAGATCTCAGAATTGTTAATGTAGTATGTATATATGTTTATCCCTAACTGGTTACTGGCATTATCTCACTTAAACAACTATACTTGAAAATAAAAGAATATTTGAGATTCTGTGAAAAGGTTTTTTTATGATAAAAAGTGAAGTATTTTATACTTCAAGAGATAATTTAAAATTAAAAAAATGACTAATATTGCAAAATAAATATAATTTTGGTTTTTTATATGAGGGATTTTCAAAATTCCCTAGTTAGAAGTCTTCTGACTGCTGAAATAGTGGCCTTTCCAGTTGGGCCAATTACTGTAGCTGAAAGCTCTTTCTTGCGGTGATTATCCCTGAACCTGGATGTTTGGGGGCTCATTCATCATTCCCCACATTAACTTTGTGGGCCTTTGTACCTTCTGCTGATATCGTTTTATTACTTAATTAGGTATTAGGCTTCTCAACTTCAGGTTCAAGCAATGGTTCTCCTATGATGTGCCTTGTATCAAAGTTTTTGGTGACTCTTAAAATTGGATGGTTGCCCAATTTTGTAATATTAACTTTTGAGTTCAAACGCTCTTGGTGGGGTAATTTAGATGTCTCATTGTAGCATCATTGGCGGAATGCAAATTATTTTGGCTCCCCCAAAGGTATAAAAGGGGGTCAATTTTCATATGGATTTTTGGCAATAATGTTTTTTTCATTAAATAAAATTTATGATTTGTTAGGGCAAAAATTATTTTACATGACATAATCCTAATGTTGCTGAAAATTCCTTGGCTCACCCAAATCTATAAAAGGGGCTTGTTCACACCACCCGCGGTGTGTTGGTCATCAATATTTCCACCAGTTTGGGGTCAAATTCCAGTCTTCCACTAGTTGAGGAATGATCTACTGAACTATTTGCGGCCCCAAATATGATAAGATGTTTTGCGGCAGCAGTACATTTGTAGGCTTTGGTCTTTTCATACTTGGCACTATCCCTCGTGAGCTTATCTTTAATCCTTTTAGCTGCCTAGTGGATCAATGTCTGACTGCTGATCTAGATATACAACGATTCTATTGAATCCCCTTCCAGCTGTGCAGTGCCAGTTTGGGTCCCACAACCTAGAGGGGATATCTGCTACTCCCAAGGTGGCGGAAAGTCACCCAAACAATGGCCACCTGAACTATTATATGGTCACTAACTGATTTTAATTGAACCTCACTGTTAGAAGTGGATTAACTGAGGTTGGGCAAGATGAGGACATAATCCAGTAGTGAGCTGTTTAACGGATCTTCATTTGAGTCATACTCTCACTGCATAAGGTTTTCAGGGTTATCATCCTCTTCATCTATCATAAGACACATCCTTAATGTCACAAGGTACATCAGCATCTCATCCACCATTCTAGGTAGTCACCCGCAGGTCAGGAACATATCTCTACTTGCATTCGTCCAACAGTTCAGGTCATATGCAATAGCTGTTGTGGCATCAATTTACATTTCCAATAGGAAATGCCAGAACTGGATGGTTTTCTGGGGTTGGGTGTCGCATATATTGCAATCACATAGAGTATTACCAGTACTCCTATCATGGGCCATGGCCACAAGAATCTGCTGGCGTGTGTCTCCTCCACGATCACAAATTGATGTTTTTGTTCAATGTGATGATCGCCACATGGTATGACTATAGCGCTTGGCACTTAATCTTAAGAGACCACAGGCGATGTTTAGGGTCTTTATTGGAACTTGAGAACAATTTGCGCTGGATATGGGCCAAGTTTTGGATATTAATATAGATATGGTATGGTATAATTTTTAAAAATGGTGCACTTTCCTCTTCTGTGTTTGTATGCTAGCCAACTCTTAGAATTAGTGGTTGCAATGATCATTGAAATCTTCCTGACCCTCAGTTATGAGGTTTATATGGATTGTGCATTGAATCTTGGATGGAATTTTCTTTTATATGGAGTATTTCACTGAAGCAAGGTGGTGAGCTGGAGATGTATGGTAGGTGTGGTTTGTCAATACCAGAACTTTGTTACTGAGAGTGGAGTGTACTAGATACTACGTCACCATACCAGTATCCTTGTCTATTAGGAATGGAGGTGGTTTCAACATGATATGGAACTGCTGTTTTGGAGAAGGTGGGCAAGTGGCAGAATAAGCTTTTACCCCAATGAGCTTTTGGTATCAGCAGCGGTTGCTGACTTCCCATGAGTATTGGGCTTGGTTTGAGCGCCTCAGGTTTTTTTTGCCTTTTTTAGCCAATTAATTGATTGGAATTACCAGTGGAGAGCTGTTCTGCCAGGAGGCTGATTGTTTGGGGACTTTTTCCTGAAGATCTTGCAGGTTTTTGGCCCCAACTTTTGCTAGTGTAGCTCCTCCTTCTCCGCCCACTCTGTATGGGTGGGATGTGTTTGATGATTTATAGAATGTGTTTCCTCATCTATCCTGTATGATTTCAGGGTTGGATTCATAAAAACTACATAATCAGCCTCAGGGCGCTTTGTTTTTCACGCGCCCATACTTCTTTGCGGGTAACATCCAGCTCTTGTTGCTGGTGTTGCATATCCATGACCTCCTATAGGTTGTAAGGGATCTATTTATTGGCTTTGAAATGCAGAAAGACTTTAGACCTGATCTTAGTGATTCCGCTGACTGGTCATTTTTATAATCTTGGGGCAATTTTCCTTTCTTGTGATGGCATTATGTCATCATGTGCCTCATCTGGTAAAAAAAATGACACACCTTTTGGTGTCCTCTTGTTTTATGTAGATCACCCTTTGAAGGCTTGGTATACGGATAAACTGGCGAAGAGGATTTTTTTTTGTCTTCATTCAGAGCGCAGGCTCGTACAGGGAATCCACTGTATGGGGGCAAAGACATCTGTCAATACAATCACCACCAGCTTTCCAATTCTTGGACCTCACCATAGTACTATAGGCCAGTTTAAATTGCCTTATGGACCCATTTGTGGGCATGCTACATCAATAAGTTATTGAAAGTCACCTATTTTACTGTCTTGTTTATGAAGCAGGGTTAGCTCAGTGTTCAGGTAGAAATCCTTATATTTTATACCTAGCTCTAACAGGCACTTAAAGTTGAGTTTATTGGGGAGCAAAATGTAAATATGTCCACATTCCAACACCCAGTGGTGTTTGAAGTTGACACTGGAAAAGTAAACTGTTGAGCTCTTGGTAGATTGCAACTATTAGATCTGACCACTCCTCCTCACCAACCAATTGGAGGTGAATGAGAATCACATCCTTAAGGTAGGGTTTGGGGGTTTGGAAATCAGAGAACCCGACATTAATAAAAAATGAATAAAGTCGAACTGACTTCTGGCGCCTTTAAATGATTTTTCATGAGGAGCAGTTGCAGCGGTATATAATTTCTTTTTAGCAAAGTGTTTGGGAACATCCGCTGGGAGTTTTCACTTTAATATCCAGCTGATTGCTTTGTTAAGACTGAATCCATGTTATAAGAAAGCCTTTACTTGGTGAATGTGTATACCACATTTGCGGATGGTGCAGGCCATAGTTGTGCAAATTTCAGGGGCTTGTCATCCCAAAGCTTCAGTTGGAGAGATCCCGAATCAATACCAGCTTAGTGAGGCCTCAGTACCACATGACTCATGTAAATATTTAGGAGCACTTCAAGCGTAATGGTACTCCACTGACACCAATTGCGCAAAGTGACACTGTTCCATCTGGCGTTGGTGAACTGTCATGCTGCATCTGCTGGTACCTCCACTTTACTCCTTTATAAGGCTTTGGCTGGAGTAAACCCTTTATTAAGATTCAGATATGACTGGATGATAAGCCCCAAATAGCTAGGCGGATTGGCTAAATTCTGCCAACAACAATGACTAGTGTACAAATAATCAAGCGCCTTGGGATAAGGCGATATTGGATAAGGAAGGATAGTTATTAGTTTGCCTCCAATTAAGGTGATAAGGTGATGTCAACATATGACAAATATTTAATAGATCGTCTTAAACTAAGGCGATAGTGAATTTAAGAATAGTATAAACCTCCAGAGCCAATGAGAATATGGCGGAATTAAACAGTCTAAGCCAAAGGAGCTTATCAACCAAAGTTACTGATATATAAATTAGATGAGATGATTGAAGGGAAGAGAATTGTTATTAGAAAGTAAGTAGCAGAGTAGAAAATAATATACTAGTATTAATCTAAATAAAAAATGTGGTCAGAGCGCATTGTTTGGTTTTTTATTGAATTATTTGTGGTTTGTTTTGATGACAGATGATCCTCACATCATCCGTCCTTTGTTCAGTGTGTTTGACCATGTGCAACACTTATAGCATATCCCAAAGGTATTTCCAAAACTATAATAGTGGTGCTCAATACAGGAGGCCCATTGATCAACCACCAAAAATAAAAGTTTCTCAAGTTGCCGGCCATGTTACATCAGGCCTGTTTTGACGGGGAATCCTCATAGCACATTAAAGCAGCTGAATATGCGGAACTCAAACTTGGATTAGACGTGGTGCTCAAGAAGCAGGATGAGTTCTTTCAGGAGCGGAACAACATAATGAGCCAGCTCAACAACATGTTCAGTAAAATGTGGATTTTGGACAACAAAACAGGCAACTAGCTAATTGCTTGGATGACACTACTGAATGACTGCATTGCGCAGAGCAGAATTAAGTGGTACCTCCCAGTCACCTCATTAGGAAGTGGACGAGTGACAAGGTGCTGCTCTGGGAGAATTTTATTATGGAGAATATTACATTCGCATAAGTTACTACAACCAGGAGGGCAACTCTTGAGATAATTGGTATCAGAGAGCTAATTTCCCCAAGGATGGCTGTACTGCCCACCAAAGAGACCCACGCCACCCCTGGAGCCAAGGATAAACCATTCGCCACTGGGCCTACTGGACCAGCTCCTCATCAAAATACGCTTATGGGTCTCAACTCATTCCTCAGTATTCTCCAAATTTTGCATTTGTGAGAGGGAGGAAGAGGTTTTCATCAATAAGCTGCCTCCATTTGATTGTAATGGGAATATCCACGGCTTATTTAAACGTTTTGAGCTTGCAGAGGAAGGAGACCTGTATTGGCATAAAGATAAACTGTTAATATCCGCCTTGGATGTTGGGAGTGCCAACCAAGTCACCTGCTATCTTCCAAGCAATTTTTTACATATCAAGAAGTGAAGGATACTGTGCTGCGGTTGTTTGAACGTACCTTGAGGTTATTGCAGTGCAAGGCTAAGTTCTTGACAATTGGGTTCCATTGTAATGAGGCCCTCACGCGTTTGCTGACCAATTTATGACAGAAGTCCATGTTGTAAGTGGGGCGGGGACTTTATCTGAATCTGATGTGTGCATTGCAATGACCTCTGCAGTGAAGCCATAACGCGAGCTTTACAATGTCATGACTCCAATTTTGGAGGATGATGTACCCCAGCTCAAAATTGTTCAGTTTTTTGCCATCTATATGCTACCTTCACTCCACCCAATACGGAGCAGAAGCATACTGCTGCCATTGCTGGACCTTCTTAATTGAGGGATTCTTCTGTCCTGTTCATATTATGACTGGTAACCCCCAGCCTTATTATAATTATGTGCCCCACCCTTGGTCAAGTTGCCCCCAGCAGTTTAGCTTCTGATCTGGAACTGCTTATGATAATCGTCCACATCTTAACTACTGACCTAAGCCTAATTACACCAATTATCTGCAGTCAACCTATCGACCTATCCCTGGTTACGATTTGTCAATAATCATATTATTAGCCTGGGCCATTTTATGAGAAATAAGGACATGGACCCTATAGGGTGAGTTTTAAATGTGATTAGACTGGCCACCTTTCCCAGAGTTGCCCCAACTGTCAGGTCCACTATGTACAGCAGGATCAATACTATCAGGGAAAAGATGAAGTGGATTAGAGACGATACTCTCTGTCTCTGCTAACCCAACACCCAAACGTCTCACCTGAACCTATTGTATTGTATACAGCGGAAGTCCCTCAGTATGACAATAGGTTTATATACCAGAAGTCAGTTAGAGGGATAAACTACTGACATGGGCACAAGCTAAGGCCGCAGTGGAAGAAGGACTGCAGGAGCAACAAAAGCCGTATGCCTGTCAAATTTTTAACAAGCTTCTTCAGACGAACTGGTTCCAGCTTTAGATGCACCTTCCATAAAAGGTATAAATGTTGCACTCCTGGTAGACAATATTACCAAAGAATACCCCAAAGTTGGTGAGGGGAGTATGAGCTCTCTTGGGAAAAGAGATCCCTTAAATGTCCACATATTAAACAGTCAAAATTATTTTTATTCTGAGTGTACATACTCTGACATTTTTGTTGCAAAGAAGTTTCACACTATAGTAGATATGGGTGCCCCAGTCAACATAGTTTCCACTAAGTTTATGGTAAATTTGACTTTAAAGCATAAAGTAGAACATCAAATAATGTGTGGGATCGCTGGAGCGGAAAGCACGGTCTCTGAGGGAGAGTACAGTGCGCTACATTTGCAGTTTGGGTTAATTGTAGTTGTAGCTCTAACAATAGTGCTACCTAACAGCAGTTACGACCTGTTAATTAAAACTTCCTTCATGAAATTAAATGGGGCTGTCGTTTATTTGATGAAGGAGAACTTCAAAGTTTTGGGACAGTGGGTCCCAAATTACTTTACCTCCAGCAGAGTGCCAAAGGATCCGGTACACATGGGACATATCACCCTTGCATATAGTGTCTTATTGATTCTGGTTTGCACCTTTGACTAAAGAGCAAGACCTGGGCCCTCTCCAGCAGACATATGAATATAAAGGGCTACCACTCAGAGATGCTGGACCTATATCCTTCCCTCCAGACACCAAGTAATAGTAAACGCTGAGTTAGAGTTGGAAGTACAATCTGGGCTCTATGGGGAGGTCATTGGGCCTTATTAGCAATCACGGCTTTAGTCACACGTGGCTCCAGGCATTGTATTACCAGCAATGGTGAGATCAAGGTGCTATCACTAGATCTATAAAACGAGCCAATGAAAATCTGCCATCATCAGATAATTGCCTATTTACACTTGACCCCAGTTGAGGCGGTCCTTCAGGTTTGCAAGTTTGGGTCGCTGGATGTATTGGTCTACCCATCAAGCTGCAGCCCGATGCTCTGGCGGTCTTACCGCGTGAGAATTTAATAGGGTTATTGAGAACAAAAGGACCAAGTGATAGTTTTATTTCAAAGATACAAGGATATTTTCGCTGTTGATGACCACAATTTAGGGTGCGCTTAAAGGTGGTCCATAGATTAAAATGGGGATAATCCCTCCATCAGGTCTCATCTGATCTGTCAATCTATGGCAGCTGAGGAAGTAGTGATTAAGTAATTATAAAAGCTTCTGGAGAAAGGGTTGTAAACTTGTCGAAGAGTCTGTGGGTTTTACCTGTTCTAATTGTCAAAAAGAGGGATGGTCCAACTGGGTAGTGATAGACTACTGGAAGCTTAACAGCATCTCCAAGAAGGACTCATACCCCTTGCCACAGATCAACGATGCCCTAGATCAATTGGGAGGAGCTTGCTATTTCTTGGTGATGGATTTGATATTGGGCTACTGGAAAATCAAGTTGCCCACTGTAGAACAGGAAAAATGCGCCATTATCACGTCCAAGGGGCCTTTCCAACTGACCTATATGCCTCAAGTGCTGTGTAACGCCCCAGTTACTTTCCATTGGGCAATGGACACTATCCTTGGCATCTTGAAGCTGTTTTGCATTCTTGTGTACCTTGACAATATCAATGTCTTCTCCCAGACGTTTTTGGAGCACCTTGCCCATTTGAAGGAGGTATTCCGCTGTCTTTCTGCAGCCAACACTAAGATTAAGCCCCGCAAATGCCACTTCTTTAAGGGCCAACTGGAGTACCTTGAGTTTGTGGTAGACGTGAATAGACTAAAACCTCAACTGGAAAATGTGGAAGCTATCCAAAATGACTATGCCAAACAGTATGCGTGACAAACAGGTATTTTTGGGCATGATGGGTTACTACCAGCGCTTCACCCCTAACTTTTGCTATATTGGGGGCCCACTATTTGAGTTTTTAAAAAAGGTTGCCATGTTTGAATGGACGTAACGCCATCACCACTCTTTTGATACAATTTGGATGGCACTAATCAATTCTCCAGTGCTACGCTACATGAATTTTAATTAGAAATTTATCATGCAGATAGATGCGTCCCTTTCCACCAATGGGGCGGTTTTTTCAACAAGATGATGAAGGGGAGGAGCACCCAATTGCATACTGCAGTCATACCGTGAACTGTCATGAATGCAATTACACTGTGACCAAGCAATAATTCTTAGCGAATATCTAAACATATAAGCAATTCAGGGTATATTTTCTCGGGTTTAAGTTTAAAGTTATAATGGATCATGCGTCGTTACACTGGTGCAGAATCTCAGGGAGTTTGAGGGGTGTTTAGCTTAATGGGCTCTTAAGCAACAGGCTTGCAATTTTGAAATTCTCCACAACACAGAGCAAAACATGAAAATGCATATTGTTTATTGAGATTGCCATCCATTGCTTTTATGGTAGATCTCACTGATGTGATGTACGCCAAGATGCTCAGTGGCAGATATGATGACAAACAGACACAAGAATATAAAAGGCATTAAATGAAATACAAGCCAATATCTTCCAGTGGAATAAGGGGTTGTAAAAACGGATTATAGAATATACAGTGAACTTCCAGCATCACTTGGCATGGTCTAGAATTATCATGAGCACACATAAGGAAGTCAGATATGGTGGAGTATGAAAGACGTTGCAATTGTTGCACCCTCAGGATTATTGGGAAAGAATGAAATTTGACATGCTTGTAAATTTCTGCTGCCACCTGTGCCAAGTGGAAAAGCCATTCCGTCAGAAGACCTTGTACCATTTAGTGAGACTGCATTTTGCTTGGCATACGATTTCCACTGATGTCGTTGACCTCTGCCAACAGGAGCTAACTGGTTCAAGTACATTATGGTGACAATCAACCACTTGACCAGGTGGGTCAAAGCATGAGTAGTATAAGATTTGAGGGCGGTCACAGTGGCCAAGTTCATAATGGGATGTATAATCCAGCAACATGCTGCCCTCAGATTGTCCTTACCTTTAATGGAACCAACTTCACCTCGCACATCCTTATGAAACTGAATGAGCTTATGGCCATCCGTGAAGTTTTGATGGCCCCATATCATCCTGAGTTTATTGGTATGGCTGATCTAGTTAATCAAACCTTGGTCAACATATTCTGCAAATTAGTAACAGATTAATCTTCAGATTGGAGTTCCCTCCTTTCCATCGCTGTCTTTGCTTACAACATTAGCTACCATTTGGTAATTGGGAAGAGTCCATTTCAGTTAGTATATGGACTGCACCCAGCTCTTCCTGCACTGCTCTACGCCTGCGCAGAGGACATCAGCGAAATGGATACACAACGTTACTTGACTAACCTGGCACTCACTATAATAAAGCTGCAAAATGAAGCGTACTCTTTCAGCTTGGTCAAGAATATAAAGAGCAAGGCCGCCAATAAGGTATGGCGTATCAGGATAGCTCAGTTCAAAGAAGGATAGATGGTTCTGTTTCATGAACAGCAGGGTTCAGTCATAAGCATAGGTTAGCCAACATCTGGATGTGTCCATTTGAAATACTTGAGAAACCGGGTAATGTCACCTATACTATCAAGGGTGTGCAATTGGTCAGATTATTAAAAAAGTTCACGCAAAATTACTTCAAGCATATAAAAAATAAGAGACTTATCATCCAGTCAATGAGGGTAATTTTGAGATTCTGATATTACTGGACAATAAGCCCTAAATAGCTATGGATGATAGGATAAATTCCGCTGACATGATGACTAGTGTACAAATATTTAAACGCCTTGTGATTGGGAAAACTTGGGTCAGTGAGGAAAATTAATAGATTGCCTCCAATTAAGGCAAAAAGGTGATGTTGACATATGACAAAATATTTATTGATCATGTTAAATTAAGGAGATAATGAATTTCAGAATTTTATACACTGTCAGAATCAATGAGAATATGGTGTAACTAATATTCTAAGCCAAAGGAGTGGTATTGATTAAAGTTGCTGATATATAAGTGAGATGGGAGAAATGAAGAGGGAGAGGATTGTTAGTGGGAAGTAGAGAGCAGAGCAGAAAGAATCTGATAATATTAATTTAAATAAAGAAGTATGGTTGGAGCGGATTGCTTTGTATTTTATGGAATATGTATGGTTTATTTTGAGGACTGACAATCTTCACATTGTTTGTCCGTTGTTCAGTGGGTTTGACCCTATGTTACCCTTAAAGTGTATCTCAAAGATATCTCAAAAAATTATAATACCCTTCTTCAAAGTAGGTGGTGGAAAGAGAGGGCTCAGGAAATGACTATTACTAGTCCTAAATGGATTCAACCAAAATGGCCATCTTGAGACATTACTACTGAGTTCTGGCTCGCAACCCCTCACATGGCTGCCACTACATGAGGCAGGGTCTCATGCTCAATCCAGGCGTGAGCTGTTTTGGAGTGAACCCCATTGCATCCTAGTCTGCTGCTTCAGCCAGGAGTTTGTGGTCACACAAGAGATTACTTTTATCCAAAGAGAAAAATTGGTTGCGCAGGGTCTCATATTTTTTGTTGCCCCCAATCTGGCCCAAGCCTGGACTTAGTCTATAGTATTATCAGCGTAAAGCCAGTGCTTCTTCTCAGTGAAGTCAAAACCATTAGTGCTCCAGCTACCTATCACCTTTGGCAACCATTCCTGAAAAGTCTCTCATTCCATAGCTTTTTCCTTCATCCAACCAGCTTGTAGAAAAGTCAGATGCCATAGAGGGAGGGATCCGCATGTATGACCAGTATAAGGCTTTGGTAGCCCTAAACCATTCCGTTATCCATGGTAGTCCTATTTGGAGAAAATGTGGTGTTATACCATTTGAGGGCAGTTTTGGAGGAAATAGCTTGGCGTTCCCAGCTGAGCACTATTTTAGCGTTAGAGAACATTTTATATAAGCATCTATTTCTGATAAGGAGAGACGTGAGCAATTGACTAAAAATTACCATCTTTTCAGAGATACCCGCCTTATTAAACACCATGGCTTCATAGAGGTCGATACCTGCATCCAGCCATTACTTTGCATCCTTGGGTTTTAGGTCCTCACGGACATCTGCCTTTGCTGCTAAATGTCCAATAGCAATTTTATCCATTTGAGAGCATGATCAGTTCAGATGCGCAAAAATTTAAAGATTATCACCAACTCAATTAGATTTATGTGTCAATCCATCATTTTTCTTCCCTAATGGAGAACTTATTAGCGCACCATGTGGCTGCTGTCATATGGGTTATGGCTTTTGAGATCCATTGAATCACCGTCAAATATGTGAACTGCATTCTTTCCCACTGAATTACCTCTCATATGTAAATGCCATTACATGTCAGCATTTCCTTATGCACCAGCATATACTTCACTGGTGTGCTATGGGGTACGGCGTTTGTTGCCTGAGTCACTTTGACAATATTTGTTTTCACTGTTACTTTTGGGGTTTTAGCAATAGGTTTTGGCGATATGATGAGTCTAAATGTGATTCTGAAGCAACCATAACCTCATTGAGCTTTAGGCCCAATAAGGGTTATTGAAATGAGGGATTGAATATTCATGGACAATCGCCAGAAAAATTTTACAAGATCATAGATATCCGATCTACCCCAACTTCTTTGTTTAACTTGGGGCAATCATTCCCTGAATGGGGAGAGAACTGTTGGGGGTCAGCCCCCAGTAGATAAGCCTCTACCATCCCTGAGGTTGGTTGATGCTCAGTACAGGGGTATTGGTCTGAGAAAGAACTTTTTGGGGTGTCCCCTCTGGTACCTTTACTTTATCAAAGACTGTCCCATTGGCAGGGATGCCTGACTCCACCAGAGAAATAGCCGCTTGGTTCCCGCTGTGGCTGAGAGACCGTCAGTTGGATTGGGCCCCCAATTTAATATTTGCATTTGTTTTTGTCGTGTTTGTAACAACGTTGGTGACCAAGTTATTTAATACAATAAGACAACATTGCTGACGCTGTTACTAGAATTGGCAGATGCGCCCCTACTGGTTGGATTGAGAATTCAGCGGAGAGCTTATGTTTTTATAAAGAAATTTACTGTGGGCTGTCAGCTCTATAAGATAAGCTCTGCTGTGCAGGATCCCGTTTGGAAATGTAGTGGTTGAAAGTCATGTGTACTGCACTAATAAGGGCAATAGTAATAAACTAAAAATTGCTCTTGTAAAAATTTACTTGGTCACTATTTTAATCTACAAAAAATATATTAATGTGCAAAAGAGGATAGTAATTGTCTTCATAAACTCCATAACTTTATTGAAGTAGATAAATAACAAAATAAGGGTGTTGGAATTTGACCCATTTTCAGAAGGCAGGCCTTCAGAAATCGCTTTGTAGGTCAACATATAGGATGAACTAAATTAGTTATGATAGAAGTTAAAAATATTCTTTATTATTAAAATATTTTGGGAGCCTTTTATAGGGTCAATATAAAACTAAAAAAAGTTAATATTCTGATATCTAATAAGAGAGATATCAGATCAATCATAATACTAAATAAAGGAATATTAAAATAAGGTTGCTACCCCCTTGGGTTGGGACCATCTAGTACTAAAAAAATAAGGTTGCTACAAAGCACCTGATAGATTCAGATAGGGATGACTTCATCCCAATTTGGATAGGAAATCATCCTATGAGGATCTAGACTCTTGTGACTTATCTTAATAGAAATGTAAAGGTTTACCCCAGGATAAGGCTTAACCTTAAAAAGGTAAAATCCCAACAGAGCCCCCTTAAGCCTTGTCCTAGGGGGGAACCTCTTCAACCAGTGTTAAGGGGATGATGAATACCAGAGGCATCTGAAACAGGTAGAGTTTTCCAATATTAAATGGTTTCCTTATTTAAACAAAGCCATTTATCACTAGGAGAAGGTAGCATTTGAGTTTTGCTTAAAATGTATATCTTAAAATAATTAAATTAGGTTGTCACAACAAATAATTTGGCCAGATAGCAGCTTAAGTTGAGTGTCCAGAAAATGTGGTTTAGTGGGAGAATTAATGAACAGTGGTCAAATTAGTGTTGTTATAATCAAGTCAGTCCAAACATGAGGCTTTAAAACATACAAAATGTTCAGAGTTTAAGATAGGCGTCTTTCTGAAAATGATAGATTATGCTTTAGACAATTGAAAATGGGCTGATCTTATATCTTGGTAAGATGAAAGTAATAATGCTATAAAGTTAGCAATAAAACAAGTGATCAAATAGTATCATTCTTTCTAAAGTTAGAGATGCTCAATTTCTAAAGAGATTGGTGTGCTCATTATAGTTACAAGGAGTTGAGAAGCCAGTCAACACTGTTGATTGGATTAGTTTTGAAGGTATAAATGCTACATCCTTGATTTGAGAGACCTCAAGGGTTGGATTAGGCAGATTGGGTATTATAAGTTCAGATTTTAGAGTGTGAATTGGGTTGATTAGCTTTATGAGTCCAACATATCTCCAGGTGGAATTTCTACATAAATTAGGTTTAGCTGAGTAATCACAAATTCAGATGATTATGGGTAATTATCAAAATTGGAAATATTGGGCAAATTTAGAATCATATAATTCCTAATGGTTAAATCAGGTGGGTTGGATTTAAATCAAATGAATTTCCAGTTTCATGGGTTATACTAATGTAAAGCCTAAATCAGGTGAATTTGACTCTTCAGCCACAAAGAGATTACCAAAAATGTTAGTATAAAAAAAATAATTATTAAATTGTTGGGGATTAAGAGAATTAATTGGGAAATAGGATTTGACCTTTGTATCCTTGAACAGATTATTAGTCCTGTACAAGGCCATATTTTCAAGCATAGTTGATTTATCCATCGTGGGAGTTAATTACTCATCATTAATTTCATCTTTGGACAGATTGTTAACCTCGTCCAAGATCAGATTTTCAAGTAAGATTGAATCATCCATCGTGGGGGTTGACTCCTACTCATTAATTTCATTTTCAGACAGATTATTAGTCTCGTCCAAGGTCAGTTTTAAAGTAAGATTGAATTATCCATCGTGGAGGTTAATTCTTCCTTATTAATTTCATTTTTGAACAGATTATCAGTCTCATCCAATGTTAGGATTTTAATTGATATTGATTCACCCATCTCAGAGTTCATTTCCTCATTATTGATTTGATTGTTGGATAGATTATTAGTCTCATCCAGAACTTGATCCTTAGTTGAAGGGGATATATTCATCTTAACTGGTTTACTTAAATTTTCGGAATCTTGGTAAGCTTGATTGGCAGAATTGGCAATAACATTGTTTTTTTGTGCCTTTCACATTATAATTAATTTCCATTTACAACTATTGGCATACCTGGTGATCTCTCTTAATATTTAAAGTCTTAGTGAGTACTGCTTACATCAGTCTTCTCATGAGGAATTTTTGGAGTTGGATAGTAGATGAATAGTTAAGCTCGTCCATTTGGTTCTCAGTATACTGCTAAGATTGTGCCCATTTGATGGGTTTTAAACTAAGAGACACAGGGTTTTCCAAGTCTTCTGTGAGCTTGGCAAGTTGGTTGCAAAGTTGATTTATCACTTATTGGAATCTCAAGTATAATTTGCTTTGGTTGACCACAGTTGAGGTTTGTCCTCGTGGTGCAACTCATAAGGGACCTGGCAGAAAGCACCAGTGTTGGGATTTGACCTATTTTCAGAAGGCAGGTCTTCAGAGATTGCTTTGTAGGTCAACATATAGGATGAATTAAATTAGTTATAAGATAGAAGTTAAAAATATTTTTATTATAAAATATTTTGGGACCCTTTTATAGGGTCAATATAAAATTAAAAAAAAAGTTAATATTCTGATATCTAATAAGAGAGATATTAGATAAATCATTATACTAAATAAAGGAAATTAAAATATGATTGCTACAAAGCACCTGATAGATTCAGATAGGGATGACTTCATCCTAATTTGGATAAGACACCATCCTATGAGGATCTAGACTCTTGAGACTTGGTCTTAAGGAAAGTGTCAAGGTTTACCCCAATATAAGGCTTAACCTTATAAGGGTAAAGTCCAGACAAAGGTCAAGAGAAGTTGCAGAAATGGGGGATTTTGGCCAGTAAAAAACTTGGAAAAGATGCTGTTAGCTGGGTAGCATCACAAACCATTCCTAGTCAGCAATCACCAATTATAGCCATGATTTAAGTGATAGCAAGCTTACACGCCATTTAATCTTCAATCTGAATGTAGTCTCATCACATTATTGAGCAATCAGGGTGTGAAAGCCAATTGTGAGTTTCAAAATCTGGGTACTAGGCGCAAAAATTTACATTCCACTCAAGTTGATCAGCGAAGAGTTGAATCATTTTCTGCAGCATTTCCATGTAATGCAGAGCTCTAATGGCTTAATTGTTTAGCTATAATCACCTAATGTAAAACTCATATATACAATAATGGTAGAGGAAGGCTTGGAGTTTCATTAGCTGATTTCTAAGCATCTTTGCAATAAAGTATAGAGAGGGTGTAATTCTGGTGGCTGCTGCTCGACAGATAGCAGTAATCTCATAATTGACCAATACTTTTTAAACATTCTGCATTTAAAATAGCAGTGGGAATATCAACCACATTTCTGGTGCACATTGTGAAGTCCTTTTATTAGTACCTCAGGCTGCAGTGTTTATCTGTTGTTATCATTAGGTGTAAAATCTGGTAAGTTACAAAACGCTGGTTTAGGTTACTAGCTTGTTATTGAGGCCTAAAACCAACTCCATATGATTTTGTCAAAATTTGAGATGGAAAACGAATTGAAGTCACTAATCTTGAATTGAGCCGCAGTGATTTGACTCTTAAGTCTAAGTAAATGGAGCCTTATCTTAATGGCACTGATCCTTAACTAAGTCAGGAATTAACATGCATCTGAGGATCAATGGAGATGACTTCAGGATTCTCATACACACTTCCTGAATCACATGATGTGGGGTTTTGATGAGTTTTTGTGTGCCCTTTAGGGCACCCAGTGCAGGTAACTTTGCGGGATGAAACCTGGGGTACTGCCCCCCACCGCACTGGGGCTACACGAATCTAAGCACCACTGAGGTAGGCCTGACCGCGGGTGGGGTGGCTCACACCACCCCAAACTGACATATTCTTCACTGTTTGGTAAATCAGGTAGCAAAAACTACCCAGCTAGTTCAGAGATATGCCTCCCATCCCTTAATGCGAGGAATGAGACAAGACTGACCCCCAAGTTGGACTTACTTGAGGAAAGAGGATTGCCATAGCTTTCTACAGCTATTTCTAGCCATCTCTTGACTATGTCCAGGGGGCTTGTTGCCTGTATTCCTTCTGGGGAGCAACGCTGATTTCTAGCAAACCATAGACCATGCATCAACTCCCCCCATATCGTGCACCAGACCCTGAACCCCTCCTTGTCTGCAAGCAGACTTGGTGGGGCATATGCAATCAGGATCTCGGCCATGCAAGATGACCAGAGGATAACTTACACCCTGGTTGGTATGCTTCATACCGAAGGAGAACACTACTCCACACAGCATCCGCTGCTGGACACACTGAGAAAGTTGTGCTTTGCCGTCTCCTCCACTCAACATACCTTACAGGCATAAAGAAGGTCATCCTCCTTATGCTTACTCCACCTACGCAGAGTTGCCCAATGACTAAGATGTTGCTGCGGGGTTGGAAGCTAAAGTTCTGAACTGGTATATACCAGCATTCCTTAACCCTCCTCCCCCACAGGTCCATAAGGTCAGGTCACATTTAGCAGGTGATCCAGGACAAGTACGTCGAGCAAAGTTCTATGTATTGTAGCTTCCAGAACCTGACGGTTGTGAAATCTGAGAGGCAGACACCGCTACCTCCCCCCACCTTGAGCCAGTCCCAAAGGATAAAGAGGCTTTCCCATCTGGAGTATCTCCAGCCTACTCTTCCTCACGGGAACACCCACCGATTCTGCATTCAATGACCTTCTGAACGTGCTTCCCCAGCCTCTAATGCAGCCAGAGAAGTATTTTCTCCCCTCCTGAAAGAAGGCAGTTCAGTTGCTTCCACAACATCCCATGCCTTCCTTACCAGCACCTTATAGGTACTGGCAACATTATTAGCTGCTTCCACCCTAAGCACCCTCCGGCCATTGCCATCAAATAGGTCCCCCAGTGAACCACCCCAATAAAGTGCTTGAAGGACTTGCGCAGATGAGGTTCCATCTCCAGTCCCCAAGCTCCCCCCAAAGGGTAAATTCCCCAGATCCTTTCAATGGTCCACTCTCCACCCTTTAATCTACCCTTGATGCCCGCCCAAGATCTAAAGTAATCCTTCCAGTAGCCTGGTAGGTTCCCCAAGCTTGAAATGCCCATAGATTGATGCCCCAGCTGACACCAAGGTCCTTGTTTGAACTGTCCTTGGAAACCTTAGAGAGGTAGTCCTCCAGTATTGGAGACCAACAGATGGAATTTCCCTCCCAAGTGACCTGTGCAATCCAATTCAGCTGCAATGCTTTGATCATACTCCTGAAGTTAATCAAACCAATGCCACACTTCTTCACCTCTTGACACAATTTAAAGAAACTGGATTTTGACGCCCGCCCTCGCCAAATGAACTGGATAATTTGAACTATGTATTCTCCTGATGGAAGATGCCAGTGGTGGAACAAATCTGAAAATTTATTATAGTTTGGAAGAATGAAAGTGTTCATGACAATGCCCTACCCTGATGAGATAAGTTGAGCCATTGCCACTTCTAAGCCGCTTTTTTAAGGTCCACTTCAATTCTAGTACTAAAAAAAAAAGGTCCGCTTCAAGTTTAAGCTAAGTTTCATGTGATGACGCCCGCCCAGGGATGGGACACCCGAGGTACAGAAACTCCTCACCTGTTGGCATCCAGGGGATCGAGCTCTTTGGTGCCACACCCAACGTCACCAGTTCTGCCAATGGGCCAAGCCCTGGATTTTGACAGATTGACCTTAGCGTTGCTTGCATTCTGGTACATCTTCAGAATGCTCATCACCACCTTCTCCTCATCCTCCGACAAAACATAAATACATGTGTCATTCACAAACATTGAATGAGAGTACTTCTCGCCATTGATGGTAAGTTTCCTCTGGTCCGACCTACTGAGAGCCACTGAAAGGGTCTCTATTGCAAGGACAAACAACAAGGGAGATATAGTCCCCCTGACACATGCCCCTACACCTTAAAGGGGTGGGAGAAGATTCCATTGATAATGACAACTAATGAGGCCTTCTCATAAATCGCTTTAAGCAGTCTCAAAAATGCCCCTCGATTACAACCCTAATTAACACTTCCAAATTAAACTCATAATTCAATCAATCATACGCCTTCTCTTGATCAAGAAACAGTAGCCACCCCCTCTGGTGATACTGTTTACTTGCCCACTCTTCTATCAGGTGAAGCAGCATCAAATTGTCAGTAATTGAGCGTCCTGGGTAAACCCATTCTGCTCTTTCCCAACAACGTCCACCACAACTCCCTTTAGTCGATTGGTTAGGATCTTTGTTAAGATCTTATAGTCTACATTAAGCATAGTCAAAGGCCAATAGTTCCCCATGAGGGAGGGATCGCCCTTCTTATATAACAACAACACCACACCTTTTTAAAACGTTGGCTTGAATATACCGGATGCTAGGAGTTGATTGTAAAGCTCAGCAAGCCTCTCAGACATTTCTGCCCAAAATAAACTGAAGAGCTCCAAGATCAACCTATCCTCATCAGGAGCCTTGCCATTCTTGCCTTTGAGGATGGCATCTGACACCTTTTATTTGCAGATATTGCTACATAGGTGCAGCTGAGTCTCCTTTGGCAGTACCCCCAGTCCGCTTGAGAGTACTTTGAATGCCTCCAGATCATTATCAGAGGGGCCATAACGGTCCTCATAGTAGGATTTGGCTACCTCAGCCATGCGAGCTGCATCCTACACCTCAATTCCCCCATCATAAAGTGACAAGATCCTTGATGAGTGTCTGAATCCCCTATTGCCTTGCGGATAGGGCCACATTGCTGTTAGAATCCTCATAACATCTAAACTTCCTTTGTTTGAGGCGATCCACCATGAAGGCTCCCATCAATATTTGCATACATCTCAGCCTTGGCCATGTAGGAAGATGCCCCCACGACCATGGCCTTATTGAAGGTACTCTCGAAGCTCCTCTCTAAATATTTAATACCTCAAACGCATGTTTCCTAGCTGCCTCCCAAAGATTTCACAAGCTAACTTGAGATCAGCCTTCATCCGCAACCATTTTACTGGTACATCAGGCTTCCCCACAATATGGATTCTCACCACCTCACCTTCTTCCTCATGATATCCTGAAGTGGACTCCACTTCAAGAGTTCAGGGTTCAGCTCTAGATCCCCTTTCCCGCAGAAGCAACCTGAGGTCATTGATCTGCAGTTCCAGGGGTCTGTGGTCTGAAGCACCTGGATCATGATTTCAAAGGATCAACTTGCAGCGAATCAGGAGAGTCTGGGGCATTGACACAAGGTCAATGCGGGAGAAATGATCCCCCTGGATGTGAGTCCACCCAGTCTCCCCTTCCTCACCATGGCAGCACTCCACACATCCAGTAGGCTGAGTCAATCATTAAACCGGCCAACTCATGGGCTCCAGGATCAGAACTCCAGTTGCCTGAAGCCCCAACCCTGTCATCCCTAAAGTAGACACAGTTCATGTTTCCCCCAGCACCGCTGACCCCTCAATGCCTTCCTCCTGGATCCTTAGGCCGACCTTCTGGAAGAAGGCCTTCCATTCAGATCCAGAATTGGGCGCGTATATGCCGATAAACCAAATTGTATTCCTCTCCAAACAGTGACATCACTGCCACCGCTTTTCCAGGAACCATTAATCTTTTATCCAACACCTTAACCTTGTCCGCCCACCAGACCAAGATACCCCTTTTGGCTTCTCCCCTCCCTCTTTCCTCCCCTAAGGGCGAGTCTGAGTTTGGTTGATCCACCAAGTGAGAGTAAAATAATTGTTTCATTGGAATCTGGAAAGCCCATTCCTCTTACACCTTATGTTTGGACTTAGTCTCAGTGAGGAAGCCAATAACTATCCAATGTTGCTGTAATCGGAGTCTCACTTGCTCCCACTGCTTGAGTCCATTCAGACCCCGCACGTTAGCAATTTCAATACTGATTGCCCAAGGTCAAAACTGAAGAGGCTCTAATGTTAGGATCTGGGGGTCCCCATCCTCTTCCACCTCAGCCGGTTTAGTGGGACCACATTTCTTCCTCCACTTTCCAGTACTAGACTGGGCTGGGGTGGAGGCTGCTTGGACACAACAGCCTCCAGAATCTTAACATTGCCAGGGTCCTCAATAGACCCCTCCGCTTCAGTTGGAGGCATTGGGTAAGAAGGCGCTGGCCCATTATTGCTAGCATGCAACACCTCCCTCACCTCCGCCCCTTCCCCTACAGACCTCGCGATCTCTGCCCTACCTACATCCCTAATAGTCAACCGCCTCTTACACAATCGAGTGATGGGAGAACCCCATCCGTTTGGGAAGCAGCTGTTTCCAAGATGTCCTTTGCATATTGTGACAAAGCGTCATTAGCTCTATTTAGAGTCTAAAGGCTTCCCGCACCTTTTGGGTCCACTTTGACTCCTTATTGACCTTCCTTGCACTAATCAGCACTCCAGTCACCACCTCCGAAGTGATGCAAGCCGCTGCCCCCTCCCTTGCTTTGGCTGACATCTCAGTTAGCTTCTCCAACGCCTTCTGGAGAGCCAACTTGTCCTTCTCAGAGGGTGCCATTACTGACACCCACGCGCTAGGCCCGCTAGTCTTGGCCACTGCCGCAGGAGGTTGAACCTGAGGACATTTGGCTATGACGTGCCCCTTTGCACCACACAAGAAGCACCTGTCAAGCGGTACCTCAGGGATACTCCAGGTCCCTAAAGTGACTTAACGAGGTAACTACCCATATGATTTCGAAAGTACAACCTTCAAAACCCAGTCCCCAGATCCTACAGTGAGCTTTTTCAAGCTACTGTACTTCTGCTTTAAGTTCTTTACCAGCTTGTTCTCATTAAAGGAGATCACTCTGTCAAATCCTTTTAGCTGAGACATCATGGCCCCTCTAGTGATCACAGGTGGTAAGTCCCTCAGAATGAAATTTCTGATCTCAGTGCCAATGTCAAGACATATGGCCTCCTCATTCTTTGTTCTCAAATTGGAAGCCAAACCAGTTCCTTTTTAAAGCATAGACCGGAAGGTCTAAGTTTCAACTCAGGAGATAAACGTGAAATGTGTAGTAGGGCAAACCCACACACCTCAATCACCCTGACTATAAGCATCTCCTTAGACCACCCAGTCTTCACTTCCATGGCGTGAACCCTCTTGAGGCTCTTTACCATGCTCACCATCAGATCCTTAGATGGGCCGTAGTTCCCTTCTTTGAAAAGCTTGGTTTTGACACCAAATCCATTAGCAACAGCCGCTGCAAAAGAGACCGAAGCCCCTGTGTAGCAGAGGTCACCCCCGCTGTTAATTTTTTAACAGAGTTGGTCTCCAGTTTGTTTTTGTGATGAAGTTTGCTCTCCGGGCCCTTTTTGTGTGGTTACCATTGCAGCCCTTTTGGGTCGGTCTATCATTTTGGTATGTGAGTGCTCTCACCTTTTGCTGCACCAGTGTAAGCCCACGTAAGATACTGGCCACTATCCAGGTTACAGGCCAACCTAGAAAACTGCAGTGATTTTGTAGACAGGTGGCCCAAAGCCCAGCCATTCAGGATTGCTCCACCCTTGTCACTGAGACCTGCTTTTGCAGCACCCCGCCTCATAGGAAAGTAGTGTGACAGTTGATACGCCCAACTCTTTCCTCCCCTTCCTGCCCATATTCCCCCCCAAAGGAGAGTGGAAGCACCCGCAGGAAATTGTTGGGTCACAGTCATTAGCTTTCATCCCACTCCCCATCCAGGCCACTACAGGACCCTTCCAGGGCGCCTCTCTGGGTTCTGATGTTAGCTACTCACCCATGTTTCCACAAGCTTTCCTTGGTCACACCATGTGAAGGCCCCAGCACCCTACCTAGCTCCCAATGTGAGGTTTTCACCGTTCTAATCATGGGGGTGACAAAGTGCAATGAGGGTGCCACTCAGGCGGTCAGTATAGAAGGTCATGAAAGATCCTGAATTGATGGGGCCACAAAGATCCTTAAGGACCGTGTCCCTATGTACCCTATAAATACTGACACATTTTAATATAATAAAATATTTGGTATTCAGTCCTTTCTTTCATTTTTTTCTGATCCCCTCTGGCATAATTAGCTCATTGTTTGGATCTGAACTTATATTTTATTAAGTTCTAAGGTTAGAATCCTAGTGCAGCCATTTTTTGCAGTTTTCAGCTTTGAGCCCACCTTCAGACTTCAGCAACAGTCTAAAGAACTGTAACGCCAACAATTATAGTTGGTGTTATGGCCCTCCTCCTCCCAATCATTAAGGTATGGTATGAGAGGGTGGATTTACAGCACTTTTGAGGTGTTTGCTCCAATAGTGATCAGTAAATTATTGTAAAATAATTGAATTTCTTTTTTGGAAAATTCATGAATAATCCAGTTCCACTCTTCCCATGTTGTAGCTTTGGCCATAGCTTCCCTATTTGGCTACATAATCCCTCTGTTTTGTATCCTCATCTTGTGAGACATTTGTGAACAAACAACCAGCCAACATAACAGCCCTGTTGCATAGTCTGAGATAATGTGTTCAGTGACATTTAAAAGGTAGTTCAGGTTGATGCAGCATCTACTCCCTAAGGGATTGCAAATTTTACTGTTCTAACATCCCTTAGACTTGGGCCCAGTTGATTTTCATGTGAGCGCGGAGCATTGCACATGCAACTGCAACATTTAGAGGGAAACTTTGGCCCAAATTGGAAGGCATGTACTTTGAAGTTGGGAATGCCCATACCATCTTTGCGTTTGGGCTTAAACAGAATGTCCAGTTTGATTGGCGCTGCACGGGCATTAAACCACAGGAACGTGAAGATGAATGACTTGACTTTACTTTCCAAGCATGGGGTCAGTGGTGTTGTAAAATCAGCGAAATTGTTAAGATATGCCGTAAGGGTTTTTGCACAGGGGCAACTTAATGTGCAATTATATTGGATGATATGAAGATTGTCAGTTCCTCGGAACACAAAACAATTAAATATAATAAAAGGTAGTGATTCCCCTCAAGAACACTTCTTTAGTACAACTAGATAATATCAGTAGATCCTTCCTAGTCCGCTTGCTCTCTCTCTCTTAACTACTAAAATCCTCCTCCTCTTAATCTCCTCATCTTGCTGATATCCCAGCAATCTTGGTCAGTACTGATTCTTGTTCTTAGTCTATTCATTCTGCATATTCTTATTGGTTCCAGAAGAGTTTATTATTCATTAAAGTCATGATTTCCTTAGTTTGAGGCAATCCACTCAATATTCATTGTACGTCAACATCTCATTATTTGTCATTTGTTGACATTAACTTATTGCCTAATTTGGAGGCGATCCAACATCATAGATTTGACCCAATATTGCCTCATTGCAAGGCGCTCAAATACTCATATTCTACAATTATTGTCAGCAAATTCTAGCCAATATGCCATGACTATTTCAGCTTTATTTTCCAGTCATATCAGAAGCTCAACATTACCCCCCTTGACTGGATGATAATGCTCCTACTGTTTATATGGCCAAATGAACTTCACATGCACTCAGTTAATTATATGACCACTTTTGGGATCCTTGATTGTATAGGCGTCAACACCCATTTTCTCAATTACCTCAAATGGACCAATCCAGATGTTGTCCAGCTTGTATTTCTTACCAAACCCGTGCTGGTCATAAAACAGAACTATATCTCCATCTTGGAACTGAGAGAGTCCACTATGCCATACTTTATCTTTGGCCTGTGCATTAATCTCCTTAGCTAAACTGCACGAGTATTATTTGGTTTGCAGTTTGATCAGTGTGTCTGCTAGGTTAGTCAAATATAGGTGAGGATCCACTCCACTGTTATACTCTACACAGTAATAGAGCAGCACTGGAAGAGCAGTGTGCCATCAAAACAATAATTGAAAAGGACTTTTCCCCATGGCGGAATGGTAGCTATTGTTATAAGCGAAAATGCCAGTGGAAAGGAGGGAAGTCCAATCAGAAAGTCAGTCCATCAACAACTTCTGTAGTATGTTCTAAATTACCATTACCTCGCTCGATCATTCCATTAGATTCTGGGTGATATGGGGTCATCAAAACCACACATATGCCCATCAATTCGTTGAGCTTGGGTAGATGTGTGAGGTGAAGTTCGTTCCATTGTCAGTAAGGATGAACTGGGGACAACTGTGTCCCTGAATTTACATTCCATAACAGACTTAGCCATTGTGTGCGCACCTAAATCGCATACTGCCCACGCCTCAACCCACCTGGTCAAGTAATCGATTGCTACCAGGATGTATTTGTACCAGTTTACCCCTGTTTGCAGGGGACCCACAAAATCAATTGAAATCGTGTGCCAGACAAAGTGCAGCTTCACTAAAGGGTATGAAATCTCTTGGGGAAATGGCTTTTCTACCTGGCACTGGTGGCATCAGGAAATTGCCTCAATCACGTTGAAGCTCATGCTTCCCCAGTAGTACCATGGTCGCAGAAATTCCAAGGTCTTACATACTCCATCATGTCCAACATCTCAGTGTGCGCTCATAATAATAGTTGGGCAGGAGGATGGTCTTGGGATATTCATGGTAGTGTACCCTATCCGCTTATACATTTCCCCATTTTTAAAATGTATTAGCCCTGATTCCATCTAGTACCTTGATAACTTGAGGCAGCTCATCGTCATACTTTCCGCTGATCTTTTTGTCATACATTATGTCAAATTAAATCTGCCATTACTGCAATTGTTGGCAACCTTGATAAACAATTAGCGTTTTGGTGTTTTACTCCAGGTCAGTGAAGAATTTTGAAGTTGTAAACCTGCAGCTTAAGAGCCCATTGGGCTAGCCACCCCTCAGGCTCACTTAGATTCTGCAACCAGCACAAAAATGCATGATCCATTATGACCTTAAACTTTACTCTGTGTAAATAAAATCAAAAAGCTTTATATGCATATACACAGTGCATTCAAAAGTTCTGGGACTAACGTTTTGAATTTATTGTGGGAAGGCCAACCATGGGATGGACACTTCCAAATATGACTCAGGACAGATAAACTTAGTACCAGGGGGGCACCCCAGAGAAGCGATGCTATCTCTTGTTGCCAGCGGGAACGCCACTATGGGGAGGGGAGGGAACGTGTGAAGGGGCCGTAGCCACTATTGAGCACGTGTGGAGGAAGGGGTCTGATTTGATGAACCAGACTGGGAACCAGGAGGAGACCAGCTGTCAGCGACGCGGTGGGAGATATCCAAACATCCATGCTAGAAAGTGGTCCACCAAATGAGACCGGAATCTATGGACAGCTTCTGGGAGGGTGGGGATGGAGCCGGCGATGGCATCCAAGACAATAGTGTGGATAGTCCACATGGCGATTGCAACCACCAGAGCACGGAGGGAGGGTGGAGGGGGAGGCCATTGATGAAGCAAACATATCTCTTGACAGACTGAAAGGATGCGTTTGATCCTGGCCTAGCAGACGTTGGACTTCGCGCCATATCACTTTAGAGGTGGGGCACTTCTCCAGGCGGTGGAACAGCGTTCCATACTGGCCACACATGACACAGGATGAGTGTGTAAAGCGTTAGAGTGCTCAGCTGTACGATACACCCGCCTCAGGCAGCGCCACACATGGGAGCGGACTTGAGGCTGCAACAGAGGATGGTGTGCGTATTTCCAGATAGTCTTTTGGGTCTCAGTGGAATAAGGGATGTCCATCATGTCCAGGTAGTCCACCCTGGATAGGACTTGGGGTCAAATGGGGATCACGCCATCATGGATGGGTAGCCCCTGTACCTCTTGTGTGAACTGAGGAGAGGGGCGGCCTCTTCGGGCTGTATGTCCACTAATATGAATTCTCCACTCTGCGCTTCGCATGGAGAGTAGGATTCGTTTGTAGTGGGTTTTAGTCCCGTGAGGACCTGTGGCCGATGTGTGTGATGCGAGGTATTTCATCAGGGAGTGGGGGTTTGATGGATTGTTGAGGCCCAAGGCTCGGGAGAAGTTGAAGCGGGCCGCGCAGGACCAGTGTTGGGATGGGAGTGTAGGAGCGGTGATGGCCGCGATCCAGGTGCCCAGGATCTTGGCAGCATGGGCTTTGAAGTCAAGCAGGCCCATCCCACCTTGATGATGAGGGCCAAACATGACCTCTAGCCGTACTGGTGGAGGGCGGCCTGACCAAAGCCATCCTTGCAGCAAAGCATACAGGGATTTGAAGAAGCTTGGGGAGAAGGGGATGGCGTGGGCTCCAAACCAGACTTTGGATAGGAGCATAGAGTTGGCAAGAACAACCCTGCCAGTGAGGGTAGTAGGGTGGGCTCTGAGAGAGGCGATTCGCTTCGTCACGTTGTCCAGAATATGGCACTCCATTACTGCTGACGCATATCCGCCTGCCTCCATCCACACGCCCAGATGGCGTACCGGTCCTATGGTAGGTCGTGGCACAAAGGGGAGCACCAGTGGAGCGGTGTATTTTGAGTTAGTAAGGCGTGGACGAGCGAGAAGATGGGCCGGGTTGGGAACTAATTGCTGGGGCCCAGCAGTTCTGAAACTGACCAAGGAGGATGATTTCAGTTTTGGAGGCGTTCAGTGCCGCGTTGCTTACCCGGGAATATTCCTGGATGAGGGCTTCAAGCGCGCATGCATCTTTGTTATTAGACACCCCCACCACGCAATCATCTGCAAATGCCATCATCTTGACTGGGGTTTGGCCTGGCACATGGATCCCAGCAAGGTGTGCAATCATATTTCGCAGTAGTGGTCAAGGCTGAAGTTGTATAAGAGTGGGCTGAGGGGGTCCCCTTGTCGCAGGCCCCTTTGAGGGTGGACTACTTCCGTTAGGAAGCCTGGGCCATGCACTGCCATTGTCGCAGATTCTGTGAGCAGCATCACCCAGTTTATGAGGCGGGGGGTAGGCGGAATTGATGGAGGCAGGCCCTAAGGTATTCCCAGTTTACTCTATCATAGGCCTTTTGTTGGTCCAAGAATACAAGTGCCCCAGAGGCTGTGGACTGACACACATTAGCCACAGAGTGCACGTTATCCCAAATTGACCTTCTGGGGGATGAAACCAAATTGTTCTGGGGAGATAGTGGCAGATGCTACAGTCCCTAAACGGTTAGCCATGATTTTTGTTAAAATTTTGGTGTCTGTGTTTGTTAGAGAAATGGGGTGCCAGTTGGTTAAGTCAAGCTTATCCCCTTTCTTGAAGAGTGTGACATTAAAGGCCTCATGTCCTCCTGGTAGGAGGCGCGTTTCCAACATGCTTTGGTTGAGTGAGGCTAGCAGCAATGGGGATATATATTTGAAATATTTTTTGTAGAACTCATATGGAATGCCATCTGGGCCTGGGCATTTTTGGTTTGGCGCACCGCGAATGGCTGTCCATAATTTGTTTGGAGTAATTAAATTCATTATTTCTGGGTATCGGAAAATGGTGTGGATATGAGCTCAGTCAAGAAATTTCACCATTTCGGCTGGCTGAATTGGTTCATCTCGGTATAACTCATAGTAATATCTTTGCATTTCAATTGCCACTTCAGCTGGTGTGTCCACAATGGAATTATCCAATCTTCGCACCTGTGTGCAGGCCACGCTCTGGTGTGGTGCAAAATTTTTTTTAAAGAAGTATGCGGTGCACTTGTCACCTTTAGTGATGCATGTGGCCCTGTATTGGACACAAACCTGATGTTTGTGTTGCCTTTCAAGTGCATTGAGGTGGGCGGCTGCCTCCTCCCACTTCCAGCCCCATGCAGGGCTGTATCCTGTGTCTGGAATGTTGGACTCCAAGTGGGCCAATTCTGCCAGCGCGCGCAAGATAACTGCCGATGTGGCTCGTGAGCATCTCGAGGAGAGATGGTGATAGTGGCAGATGTTGTCCTCTTATGAAAGTTGCCCATGTGGAAATGGGGTCCGTGCAAAATGGTGAAACAAACGATTTCGCCAAAGTTGCCTCTTCCACCCATGTGGAAAATCCTGGCAATGCGAGCTTGGGGGGGCGGATTTTGCACTAATGTGGGGCCTTTGCAACTGTGACGGGTAAGTAATATGTTATTGAGACCAGTCTGTGGTTGGAGAATTCCATTTTCATTGTTTTGAAGTGGGAGATGTGGGGTTGGAATTTCGCCGGCATTAGAATAAGGTCGATGCAGGTCATGGACCTTAATTGGCCATTGTGGATGTGGGGACGCATCATGTTTTCGAGCAGTGGGGCATGTCGTGGCAGCGCATCCATTAACCCAAGGGTGGCTTTTAGAATACATAGTTCTACATGACCCTGTGGGGCGTGGGGTGAGGGTAGCCACTGGTCCATTGGTGAGGTTAGCCAACAGTTCATGTCGCCAACTAGGAAAGGTTTGGGGGTAGTGGGAGGGATTTGACCGTTGAGAAAAATTCCTGACACTCATGTGCACCATTTGGGGTGTAGATGTTGACGATTGTGTGCGCAACCTTGGCCCATGAGAAGGTGACAACAAGCACTCAGCCATTTAGGAATGTTTCTGAGGATGTGAATTTGAAAAAATTATTTTTCTGAATTAGCACCCCAAAGTGCTTTGACCAAAAGGATAGGGATAGTAGGATCATTGTTTTCCAAGCTTCCTCGGAACCTCGTGGACAGTGGGACTCCTGGATGGCCAGGATATCCACGGGTAAATTGTTTTGTAAAAAACTCAGTTTCCTAGCCTGGGATGGGAAGGCCTTGAGTCCGGCGATATTCAGCATCCCTAGAGTGAAGGTTTCCCCATCGCACCTTAGGTGCAGGGGTGGGCCCCTGGGCCCACCAGCCTCTTCAAGGTCCCCACGGGCTTTCACAGCAGTGTGGGTGTTAGCAGCAACACTATTGGGGTTTTGTTAATTTTTGCAGAAAGAGTCGCGTTGGCTTTGGCCTTTGCTTTTTGTTTTCCCGACGTCGGACAAATTTTTTGCAGTGTGGATAAGTTTGGTGCACTGTTAAGCGGGGCAAAAAAAATTTTTCAGTTGGGATAGGTCCCAAGTCAGTTTTGACTGGAGCTTGGGTGCAGCGATTGGGTGAGATCAAATCTCCCATTGGATCCTCAGATTGAGTGGCCCACTCAGCATGGGCCTCCCAATCTGATTGGGTGATGGATTCCCAAGTCGCTTCCGCCACAAAAGGTCTCCATGTCCTCCTGGCGTTGTGATTGTGGGATGGTGGTGGTGGCCTTGGCCGCTTCCTTGGCCGCAGCCCTACAGGCCTGGTTTGCCTTCTTCTGCTCCTGCGGGGAGATGGGCTTTACCAATAGGTAGAAGCCTTGTGCTCCCCACGGGAAAGCCTCCTTGGTGCTTGCAGTTGGTTCATAGTGCGCCTCTCCGCTGGCCATGGCCGCCGAGGGGTGCTCTTGGAATGTGACGCCCTCCTTGATGGGGCATGTGTGTGCCTTATGGCTGAACGCGTCACAGTGGGTGCAAATGGGGGGAGCGCTGTCCACGGTTACCTGGAATGGGTGGGTGGTATGCCCTGCAATGTCAATAAAGGTGGAGTGCGGGATCTGGGTTAGGTCCTTCGCGATCTCCTCAGTTGGGGTCAGAACTGCGATGGATTTGCCAGTGCACAAGTGTGGCATCAGCATGAAACGTTGCATTTTGAAAGATTGTATTTTGCCATATATGGCGAGACCATCTTTCAGGTGTTGCTCCAAAATGTCACGTTTTACCGTAGTAGGCAAAAAGTCAAACATGAGGAAAATTTGGTTTGATTTTGTCCATCTGGTGCGTTTGGTTTCGATGACCCATTGCCCTTCGGGGAGGTCAACCACTATGCGCACCGCTGCAGCCTCGTCTGCTGCTATTTTGCTTTCAAAACCTAGGTCCAGCCAACCGCGTGACATGGAGTGAGGTGCAACGTACACCGCGGTTGGGAAAATTTTGTGTACATCTTCACAAAATTTTTCCCATAAGGCTGTTTTTGGATGTCCAGATACACATGGACTCCGAATTCCACTGATGAAAGTGGCTGGGAGTGTGGCATGTTGATGTACTGGTTGCATCGTGCTTGCCATTCGAGTATCTCTGGGGAAATATTGACCGCCGGTTTTTTGAGATTTTTTTCTATTCTGCCAGATTCTCCAGGGCGTTTTTGAACGTTAGAGGCCGCGGGCCTTCAGCCTGCTCCTCTTGCCTTGCTTGCCCAACTGCTCCTAGACATGGGCGCAGACTAATCTCCTCTGTGAGATTATCAAACTAGATTTAGTCTTGAATTGAATAGGTTGCAAAAGTGTTTGCAACGAGAAAGAAAAGTTCCTGGGACTAACGTTTTAAAGACACAACTTTACAAATAAATAAAATTTCTTTTATCATAATTTAACATACAACCTTTCCCTCTCTATACATATTTATATTGCTAAAACAATTGTTAAAAGGTATGCACATAGTTCCTATTTTGTATAACCATGTCTAAACCAGCTGTCACATTCTTCTGAATTGTCTCTACTCTATCAAAAGGATGAATCTTCAGTGCCACCTTAAGATTAGAGAACAGAAAGAAGTCAGACAGAGCCAAATCTGGTGAATATGGTGGATAATTATAATCTGAAGGTGGCACTGAAGGTTCATCCTTTTGATAAAGTAGAGACAATTCAGAAGAATGTGACAGCTGGTTTAAACATGGTTTTACAAAATAGGAACTATGTGCATACCTTTTAACAATTGTTTTAGCAATATAAATATGTATAGAGAGGGAAAGGTTGTATGCTAAATTATGATAAAAGAAAGTTTATTTATTTGTAAAGTTGTGTCTTTAAAACGTTAGTCCCAGAACTTTTTGAATGCACTGTGTATCACCACTAGGCACTTTCACCCGGTCACAGTTTAATTATGTTCATGGCAGTTCAAACTAAGGCTGCAGTACACCACTGGATGTTCCTCCTCCTCATCTTCCTTCTGAGCCAGGACTGACCCAACAGCGGAAAAGAATGCATCCATCTGTATAATAAATTCTTTATCAAAATGAAAGTAGTGCAACTTGGGCGCACTGATTAATGCCATTTGAAGTGTGTCAAAGGTGCATTAGTGCCATTCCATCAATTTAAACGTGGCATCCTACTTTAATAGCTCAAGAAGCGGACCTCCAATGCAACTGAAATTGTGTATAAAGCGGCAGTAATAACTTAACATCCCCAAAAACACCTGAATGTCTCACTTACTAGTTGATGTAGTCATCTTCTGTATAGCCTCCACCCTGGCTGATTGGGGTCTAAGCCAAGTCGCATACACCACAAAACCGAGATACTCCAGCTGATCCTTAAAGAAGTGATATTTCTGGGGCTTGATCTTGATGTTTGCCTCATCCAGCCAGCGTAATACCTCTTCCAAATGGGTGGGGTGCACAGAGAACATGTGGGAGAAGTTGTAGATATTATCGAGGTACACAAGTATGCATGACACTTTCAGGTCTCCCAGGATGGTGTCCATAGCTCGTTGGAATTTATCTGGGGTGTTGCTCAGCCCTTGCATCATATGAGTCATTTTGAAAAGCCCTTTTGATGTGATTATGGCGCATTTATCTTGTTCTGCAACAGGGAACTTAATTTGCAAATAACTGTATATCAAATTCATCGTCAAGAAATAGTGATCTCCGCCTAACTGATCCTGCGCATCATCAATCAACGGCAAAGGGTATGAGTCCTTTTTTGTGATGCTGTTAAGCTTCCAGTAGTTGATTACTACATGGTTAGTACCATTCTTTTTTTACGATAAAGAACATGTCAAGCTCATGGACTCTTCAACAGATCAAGCATCCCTTGCTCTAGCAGATTGTCAATCTTTTCAGTTAGTTCTTCTTCCGCCACCCTTGATCAGCGGATCAGCCATGACCTGATGGAAGGATGATCTCCAGTGTCCAACCAATGAACCACCCCCTGTGCGCATCCTAAATCATGGTCATCAACAGAAAAAATCTCTTTATATTTTTAAAATAAAACTATCGCCCAATCCTTCTGTGATTCCAATAACCCCATTTATTCATAGTGTAATACAACTGCCATTACACTGAGCCGTGGTTCAAAAGGCATACCAAATTCCTCCAGCGACCCAAACAATATGAACCAGAAGAGCCTCCTCAATGGAGATCAAGTGCAAACATGCCAATATTTGGTGTCGGTGGATTTATAGTGGTCCATTTGTTGATTTGTAAGTAAAATCTTGATATCCCCCTGCCCTGGTAATATAATGCCTGTAGCCATATGGTGCTCAAATTACAATTGCTGATACAGCCCAATAACTTTCTCATAGAGTCCATCTGTAACTTCAACCACCAATACAGTTTTCACTATTACTTAGTGTCCATAAGGAATGGATAAAGGTCCAGCAGCTCTTAGTGGCAGCTCTTGATATTCATAAAGCTGTTGAGGAAGGGCCGGGTTATGCCCTTTAAACAATGGTATTGCACTGGGATTACTCAATAACTACAAGCTATATTGACATTCCTCATATGCGTCTGATCATTTGGCACTCTGCTAGAGGTGAAGTAAATTGGGATTCGCTGACCCAATATCTCAAAAGTCTCGTCAATCAAATCAATGACAGTCCTATATTGTCACAAGAAGGAAGTTCCAATTAACGGATCATAATTGCTATTTGGTAACACTATAGATGAGGCTACTATGACAATAGACTTAAACTGCAATGGAAGCGCACTGTATAGTCCCTCAGAGACCATGTTTTCCGCTCCAGCGGTTCAATATGCCATCTGGTGTTCCACATCTGGTTTCAATATCAACTTGGCCACCAGCTTTGTGGAGACTATGTTGATGGGGAGCTGGTATATAGGATATCATGGACTCGGGTTTTGACTATAACCTGGTCATAATAAGTAAATTCAAAGTAAGATGTTTCTGATGTCTATAACATGAACATTTAAGGACCTCTGTTTCCAAGGCAACATCCAATCCCCTCGCCAATTCTGGAAATTGTTTTGTAATAGTGTTAACCGGAAGAGTGACGTTTACTGCTTGCAAAGAAAGTGCATTGGTGGAGGGGTCCAACTTGTCAGGGGAAACTTGGTCAAACAATTGACAAGCGTACGGCTTGGGCTGCTTCTGAAATCCCTCTTCCACCACAGCTGCATACTGCACTCATATCAATCCATTCACCCCTCCAACTGGCGTCTTATTTAATACTGCCTTATCGTACAGGGAGACTTCCATTGAATATTCTGTGATGGGTTTAGGTGTGCCGTTTGGATGTGAGATAGTGGAGGTAGATAGTCCCATCTCTACTCCTCTCTGATTTTTCCCTTGCAGTAATGTTCCAGCTGTATGTGAAGGACTAGATGATTGGGGCACCACCATGCTAGATGCCCCTGTTGATCGCAATGAAACAACTGACTCTATAGTGCCCACATGCTTGATTTATTTAAAATGAGCCAAGTCAAAAGTTAGACTGTAAGTGATCAGCATAATCAGGGCTAGGGCGGTATTTGGGATAATGATGATAGACAGGTCTGGAGCAAAAGTTGAGCTGCTGAGAGTAACTCAGCGTGATCTGCACCAAATGGCTGAAATTCTCCAAATAAGCAGGGCCAGAGATGGTAGCTGTTTGGTTCCTCTCCATATTGGGTGGGGAAAGGGTACAGCTAAACGGCACAAGGACTAACCAATCTTAAGCAGGAGCAAGTCATCATCCAACAATGGGGTCATGATGGTGTGAAGCTCACAGTACGGCTTCACTGTAAGGGCATGGCAATGCATACATAAAATTCAGATAAAATCCCTGCTCTAATTAGCATGTGAGCTTCCTCCATAAATTGATCAGCAAAAGCAGAGAGTTTCATTATGCTGGAACCCGATGGTCAAGAACTCAGCCTCCTGCTGAGCCTTCTTTATAGTTCCTCTTAACAACTGTAGCATTATATCCTTTACTTTTGGTATGTAACAGAACTGCCTGAAAGGTAGCAGATGACTTGATCGGCACTCCTGACATCCAAGTAGGATACTAACATTTTTGCCCTCCACCAATCTGAGGCTCCTTCTGTCACAAACTCATATTTCTTGAAGGATTCATTATTACCAACATGATCAAAAGGAGGCAGCTTATCACTACAAACGTCCTGGAGCAGCTCTTCCTGCCTTTTAAGCACAGCGTCCAATGCAATACTAAGCTCAGCATATTTAACAGGGACAGTGTAGCATGCAGATTCCCCATCAAAGCAACCTTGAGGCAACATAGCTGGAAACTGGGAATTTTTTTATTTTTTTTGTAATTGATCAATGGGCCCCCTGTAGCGAGCAACACTGTTGTAAAAATCAGCGGAATTGTTAAGATACGCCAAAAGGGTTTTTGAAAAGGGTCAACCTAATGAGCAATTGGAATGGACGATATGAAGATTATCAGTTCCTCGGAACACAAAACAATTTTTATAATAAAGGTAGTGATTCCCCTCAAAAACACTTCTTTAGTACAATATGATAATATCAGTAGATCCTTCCTAGTCCGCTTGCTCTCTCTCTTAACTACTAAAATCCTCCTCCTCTCAATCTCCTCATCTTGCTGATATCCCAGCAACCTTGGTCAGTACTGATGCTTGTTTTTAGTCTATTCATTCTGCCATATTCTTATTGGTTCCAGAAGAGTTATTCATTCATTAAATTCATGATTGCCTTAGTTTATTGCAATCTGCTCAAAGACTTATTGTACCCTAACATCTCACAATTCATCATTCGTTGACATTAACTTATTGCTTAATTCATAGGTGATCCAACATCATCCATTTGACCCAATATTGCCTCATTTAAAGGCACTCAAATACTCATACTCTAAATTATTGTCAGCAAATTCTAGCCAATCAGCTATGACTATTTTGGCCTTATCATCCAGTCATATCAAAATCTCAACAAGTGGTAAAACGTGATCCACATACCAGACTTTTAGAAATATATAAACACTAAGCGCCTGCACCTTCTCTTTTAAGTTCAATCAGACATATTTCCAGTAGGCCATATGGGCTTACATGCTGGAGAGCACTGCTTGTTCCATCGCCTTAATTGCTGGACCTGATCCACGAAAATATTACCCAAGTACTTATATTTTTGTGTGGGCGCCATTGAAGTGAGATCCAATGGCAGTGAATTTTGAGGTTGCCTTATCTTAACGACTACCATTTTATCTATATTAATTTTAGCGTTGAACGCCTGATGGTAAAGAAAAAAGAGTTTATCAACGCCTTAAAGGTTGCTTTATGACTTAATACCCACTGCTGTGTCATCTGAAAATGCTTGAATCCTGATGGGGGCTTAATTGGGGTGGCTGATGTCTACAGCTTCTCCTCTGCTGCTGCCAATAGGATATTTGCTGCAAGGTTAAATGAATTTAGATATGTGATTAGCTTGCTGGAGTCCTTGTTCAATTGGAATTGATTTTTTAAGCTGTTAGCTAGGATGACCCTTGTAGTAAGGCCAGTGTGTAGCATATCTATCCAGGTGATAAAGGTGGTGATGATTCTGATGGCATTCATTGCCAACTGCAGTAATAACCATGCTACTTGATCATATTCCTTCTCTATTTATAAAAATATGAGATAGCCGTTCTTAGATCCGTGTACATCCTGTAGGCCGTTTTGGACTGAGCGAATACTTTCCCAGATAGTTCTCCTTTCATAAACTTATTTTAGGATGTATGGATGGTCAATGGAGCGGTACACTTCAATTGGTTCATGTGAGCTTTGTGTGAGAATTCTATAATCTGCATTCACTAGTACAATCAGGCGCCAGCTCTGAAAGTGCCACTGAAAAGCCTTTTTGTATAGCAGCTTGATATGGGATTCTTGGTCCTTGGGATTTGACATATGTGAGCAGACAGTGGTTAGTTATAAGGGTAAGTTCTGGGACCACCCATTTGCGGATTGCATTCAACATTCTTAATAACATGTTGTCAGAGCCTGAGGACTTATCTTTTGGCATGTGGTTAAGTGACCATACCTCCTACACCATGATCTCAGCATTAGATTGTGTTTGTCAGCAGGCGAGCATCATGGAGAACTGGCTTAGCCTGTCATGGATCAATGACATGATTTGGGCATGGATTGCAAGGATAAAGCTGCACGTCAGGAGGCCAAAAAGGTTAAATTAGCAGGACTCCCTGACCTTGAGCATCTCATGGATCAACGCTTGATACAGGGAAAAAAATTCCAGGTTGGTCCTGGAAAAGTGCGTGATGCTCATCCTGACATTACAGCCCTGGAGTTACAACATCAGCTAAATTCTAAATCCTGATGGTTTGTTGGTTGCTCGAGGAACAGATGTCAAAACCCGCTTTTTTATCACCAAATTGGGTCAAGTCCAACTACATTCCATAACTCGTATTTAGTCAATTTTGAGTTACAGTACCCTGGCCAATGGTAGTGAGCGCATATTGGCTTTCTTAGGCTTAGCACCACTACCGCCAATTGAAAACTAGCCCCCATTGATTAAATATGTTTCCATGATACCAACTTTCCTTGTTTATCTGACTTGTTAATAGATTCCTGTTAGTTTAAGTTTTTTATATGGTTCCTTGGGCGAACCTTATAATGGACCTCCTTGAGGAGGCTTATAACAACGTTGTCCGTTTTCTATAAACAAAAATATTTACCATATCTGGTGCAACGTTAGACCGGCCTGATTCCCTCCAGACGATGCACCCAAGCACCCCAGCACAGATCTCAGCTTGGTTATGGGCTCTCCTTTGGGGTCCACCCAAGTATTGTTTTTTTCAATCAACTAATGTGCAACGCGTTGTACACCATTGCCCTGGGTTATTTTGCTCTGGCACCCTCCGCGGCGCTCTGTTTACCATATTACTAACGACTGGTTTCCTGGCAGTTTGGCAGTGCATCCCACACCACCTTTCTTGGAACGGGAGAGTTACAGACACTCTCCTTTTTATTAGTCAGCAAACTCTTAATTTTAAGTGCACTAGAATTATCCATGTGAGGCTTTTGCTGAGTGCATTTTGGGTGCGCCTGCCATGTGTACGGTCTCAGTGGGGCTCACCACCGTTTTCTCATTTGGCTGATAGTTGTTGCACCTTGGCATTATTCTTGCTACCTCCAACTGGGAATTGCCCACCCTTCTTTCTAACACCTGGTGGGTTCAGATGCTTAGCAATCTGGGTGTCAGGCTTTCACCAACTTTCCACTGAAATTAGTTAAAATGATTTAATTAAGATAATTTTTTTCTCAGAACTGCATTTGGACGGTGTAGGTGGTATTATTAATGAAGGGCCTGGTGGTGATGGCCTTATATAATGATGCACAACCCATTTCCAAAATGGGTATGGGTTCATTTTTGGCCCAAAACGAGTTTTATAACGCAAATTCTTTATATAAAATGAGCCAAATATAAATCTTGTGGCTCAAGTTTGGAACAAATTTCAGTATACCATATTACCCCAGAGAACCCGCGATTAACCTCTACCATGATCTGCAGAACACAGGCGGTGGAAAATGAGATAATTTTACAATATAAAAATGTTTATGCAACTGCCAAAGATATGAGGGATGTTTGGCCTCAGTAATAATAGTGGACAATTATCCCTCTCCATTTTAGATGCAAAAGCTTAACCTGGAGGCATGCCTATACCTAAGGAAGACTTTTCTGGTAGGGTATTGGCTTTTTCTGCTTATAATAAAGACCATTCAGGATTTTTTTTATTGACTGCTACCCTTTCTTCTCCTTCAGGGAAAATCAGCACAACTATTTTGGTGGATACAGGAGCCTCTGAGAATGTTATTGACCAAGTCCTAGCCGACTACCTTGAGTTGAATTACTTGCCATGTTAAATGGTTAGAGGAGGGACTTCTCAAGGTATCCCCACGCTGAAGTTTCTGGGGTTAATGGACTATCAAAATGGCAAATATCATTTGGCTGACCGTTTCCAAGCTACCAAAAATCTCTTGTACCCCATCATTTTGGGTGTAGAATGGTGGTAAAAATTTGATGTCAGAACCTACTTGAAAGCTAATACCTTGCCCTTAACTTTGAATAATGGTCATATACTAGAGATGCCTACACTTTCCGTTCACTATTACATCTAGTACTAAAAAAATGGTCATATACTAGTTGTCCCTTTGTCTAAAGTGAACTCATAGGGCGATTTGCCCCACATTCCCAAGATCCATACTCTCAATCTTGCTCCGTTGCTGAAGCATCTCTGGAGGTACCCTTATTTTCTTGTTTGGAAGGGCTGGAATCTTTGTTTAATGGGGCTTCAGACAATGTACTACCAGTTCAATCTAAGTTTGATTGTGAGTTTAAGCTCACAGTTGATCTGGTGCGTATATCTTCTCCTATTTATCCTTTGACTGTACATAAGGAAGCGGCCCAAAATGTGTGGGTAAAAGAGCAGTACTCTAAAAGCGCTATGTTTCATCTTACCTCCCTGGTATGCTCTCCACTTCTCTTTGTGGAGAAGGCATATGGTACCTTATATCCGTCTGTAGACTATGTGAGTCTTCAACAACGTCATCGTACCAGACCTGCATCCCATCCTGTTAGATTCTCAGACTGATTTCTATGTGGAGAAGGCGAAAATCTTCTCCAAACTGGATTTCCTATATGCGTTTAAACAGATCCAGATTAGGAAGTGCCAAGTGCGGCTAATCGCGTTTCATACCCAAAAAGAAATTCATAGTTTTGTTTATCCCTTTGTTCTTAAAAACGCCCCAGATATCTTTCAACGGCGTGTAGATGTGACATTGGGGGACCTTCTGAGTGCGTGCGTTTTAGCATACATGGATGATAACCTGGTATTTTCACTAATCAAGAGTCTTATGCTATACACCTGCGGCAAGTTTTGGAGAGTTAGAAGGGGCAACTTTACACTAAAATCAGTAAATGTGAGTTCTTTAATTCTCAGGTCACCTTCCTGGGCAAGAATTGTGTTTGACCAAAGACATATGATAACTACAGACAAGGATAAGGCATTTTGTTAGTGGCCCACCCCAACTTTGGTCAGGGAATTGAGGAGTTTTTATGGACGTGTACGTTCCTTAATAAATTCACACCAAATCTTTAAGAGGTGGCAGCGCCCTTATATAAGGAGAAAGAGTAAAAGTGGACCAGTGGTCCTCAATTTTTCAAGGTGCCTTCCAAGCAATAAAGTGCACCCTGTTGTCCACGTCCATCCTTCGCCATGAAAATCACAAAAAGTAGTTTATTATGTCTTCTGATGCCTCCCACTTCGCCATAGCGGTGGCCCTATTATAAGTAGGCAAAGATGGAATAGAGCATTTAGTGGGATAATTTCCAGGAAGATGTCTCAGACTGAGTTAAACTACGCCGTTTATGACAAAGTGTTATTAGCTGTAGTTGAGGCACTGGCTTATTGGGGTCTTCACTTGCATGTCTCATCCCAACGCTTCCACATATGTACAGATCCGATTTATTCGAGGTACGCCGACCAGGGGATGGACAGTACCGATCACAACACTCAAAAGGCAAAACAAACTACTAACCAGGTGGGAAGCAGAAACTGCTTAACCCACCATGGCAGAGGGTGAGGAGGGGTCGGGGGTTGGTTTTCAGAAAGACCCGCCTCAATCAAGGGGTGTTGGTTGCAGTACCAGATCAGAGCAGAGAGCCAGGGCGTTGGGGCATCTGCATAGTGGGGGCTGAGGTCAGCGTAGTAGGAGTTTTCCACTTCTGCATCAAGATAATGACGGGAAAGTGTCTCAACAAAAGCTGCGAGGAGAACTTCAGCTTCTTTGCGGGCTTCAGGAAGTTGGGTGAATAGGGAGATACTGTGGCGGGTGATTTTGGCTGAGGGGTTGAATGAAGCAAGTGTTGCGACATTCATAACAGCAATTTCAGCATCATTAAATAATTTTGAGATGTCACTGCAGGGAGATTCAGGGAAGTCAGGGGGAAGAAGATGGTGGGCAGGCCATGCTGGAGCTGAGCCACTGACTGGGCCACCGCGGTGCGTAGTTTTGGGCAATGAGGAGAGGCCACCGCAGCTAAGGCGAGCTGGTGGTCACTTTGGAAGAAGGTTGTATTGGGTAGAGGAGCAAAATGGCGAGGGGTAGGGGTTTCATCAAAGTCGGGAAGGAAAAATTCTGCCCGACCATAATTGCCATGGCAGAGAGGTTGACCTGTATGCTTACTAATAAGGATATTACCTGATTCGTCAGTTTCAGCCAATAGATCCCATGGATTTTGGTTCACTGGAATAGTGGCATTTAAATTTGAGTGGTTAGGATTGGGCGAATGGGCATCTGCTTGGGTACGAATGTTGGTCCAAGCATTGCTCTGATTGGCTGGCGTAGATTTAGGTGGGAGAGTGAGGATGGAGGTTTTGGGTGGGGCTGATTTTCCATGTGGGCCCACTGAACGAGATTGGAGGGTGGGAGGGGGCAGCAAAGCGCCCCATACTGAACCTCCAGAGGGGGGCTCAGAAGCTGCATCAGCAGATTTGGCCTTAGGGCACGCTCTTTTTGCATGGTCGAGGCCAAAGCAGAGGGAACAAATCTGCCTACCATTATTGACCCGAGCCCAAAAGAAATGATCAGGTGCTGCAGCCACACTAGCGCGGGGTGGGATTTGTTGGGCTATGGTAGGGTGGTGTGGTATGATGGTGGCTGTTGCACGAGGAGCAACAAGGCGTTCTGCACCAGAAGGAATGGCAAAGATGAGGTTGGGCTGAGTGCCATAAGTCATAAGCCCCGTGACCAACTGGTCATACAAAACCTGGGGTGGGGTGGGATGGGAGATTTGCAAAGGATACCACTAGCGTGGTGTCTGAAGGGAGGCGAGTACGGGTTGTGGGAATGGGGTTTTTTTTTTATAAATTAGAGGAGTTTGTGCCGCCGCTTCAGCATCCTCCTCAGATTGGAACCCAACGTCAAAGTAGCCCTTAAAAAGGGCGGAAGTCTATAAAGCCAGCTGGCGCAAAGGCTGTAGTGGCTAGGTCAATAATTGCCTTATCAGCATATGGGAACAAACGTCCATAGTCCACTCTGAGGCAATAGCGAATAGCAGAGCGAGGGAGGGCGAGAGGATGGGGGCGAGAAGGGTGGATGCGCGCCAGGTGGAGTGCTAGGTCTCGTGGGGGACAAAACGGTTGGAAGCAGTGGGCGGGCTGTTTGAACCTGTCGAACGCGCTTGCCTGCAGGGCGGAAAATGCTAGGTGGGGGTGCACTGCTGCCCCACACTGGGGTGGCAGGCGGCAGAGCCAAGGACATCAAAGAATAGGTTTGGGCAGATGGCTGTGGATAAATAAACTTAAATTTAAAATCGCTCAAAAGTGACTTTGAGCGGTTAAAGAGAAGTTCCATGTATGTACAGATCATCATGCCTTGTTGTACAACCGCGCACCTCATGTCCAGACACCACGGCAAAGCCAATGGCATGAGACTCTATCCCAATTTATGTTTTATTGTGAGTTTAAAAAGGGCCAGGAGAATGATTTGGCGGATGCTTTGAGCTGTAACCCTGTATTGGTTACCAATCAAAAGGCGTTAGAAGTACACAGCACCCACTTGATAATTCCGCTTAATAACATTGTGTCCCAACATCCCTCCCCCATGACCCAAGAATCAGCGCTTGCTCCTCTGAAAAATTCGGAGGAATAATTTATGTTCAGAAATGTAGTCCTTTCCAGCCTTTGTCAGCTGACTATACTATGGTCCTTGACAATAGTGAGTTGAATCAGGAGGACATTACCAGGGGTTATCATGTGGAGGATGAGATGATGTGGTTCCAGTGGCGCCTATGGGTTCCTTCCAGATCTCTTCGCCTAGAATCATCTGGGACCATCATGAAAAAAAATCGCCGGTAGCCATCCTGGGAAGGCAAGGACACTGGATCTTATTTGCCGCACTTACAATTGGAAGGGGTCAACTGTGCAAATGGCCATGTATTGTAAGGAGTGCCTAGTCTGCAACCAAATGAAGCCAAATCGACAGCCCCTATCAGGGTTGTTGGTACTAGTTCAAAAGGCTGAAGGGCCTTTGACTTCTTTATTGGTGGATTTTATTGTGGATTTACCTGTATCTGATATTTTAGAATGCCATCATGGTAGTGGTGGGCTGATTTAAGAAGTTCGCCCACTTTATTCCCTTAAGAATTATGGTAACCGCGGCTGGGATGGCTAGGCTCTTTGTCTCTAATGTGTTTGCTCTTCACAGAGTCCTGCAAAGAAATAATTGGCAATTAAGGTCCCCAGTTTACCTCTGTCTTTTTTAAAAAGTTGTGTAAGACTCTTCAGATACTCCCCTGACGTTCAACTGCCTATCATCCCCAATCAGATGGGAATACTGAACGAGTGAGCCATTATCTCAAACAGTTCTTGTGGTGTTGCACTGCTGCGAACCTATCAGATTGGGCTTCCTATGTCCTCGTGGCCCAATTAAGCTATAACAACGCCTAACATGCATCTATTGGTTGTCCCCTTTTTTGCAAACTATGGCTTTAGCTCGCTTTTAACAGGTAGCCCAGTTGTGGATCTAAGGTGGAAGCCATGGTGGACTTTGCATAGACAATCAAGAAAGTACACCAGGGGGTAAACACCAATTTGGATGCGGCCATACAAGCTTACAAGGAGAACACAGATGGTAAGAGATGAGTTGGTCCAGCATACAAGGAAGGAGATCTTGTGATGCTGGATGCTAAAACATCCCAATTAAGAAACCATGAAAAAACTGGGACCAAAGAGGATTAACCTGTCAGATTCTGGTAGTTGACTCGAAAATAAACCTTCAACAACCATCTAATTAGGCTGATTACCTTTTTCAACGCTCAAGCTACCACCTATATTCTCACCTCAA